>VDFB02356099.1:0-28694 GCA_007258455.2 Sequoia sempervirens
TAATTTAACTTTAAGCCTTTCATTATAAATTTCTAACTTTGATCTTTTTGTATTTTTAATCTAGGTGTCGAAGCCCTTGGTTAGAGCCCTTCGCTTGGTAGATGGGGATCAAAACCCAATGGGATACATTTATGAGGCCATGAATAGGGCCAAGGAGGCTATCAAAAGTTATTCAATGGGAGACAGCCTCAAATTTGACCCCATATGGGAGATTGTTGATAGGAGGTGGAACAATCAACTCCACCAACCCATCCATGCAGCAGGGTGCTTCCTCAACCCTTCTTATATCTTCTCAGAGAGATTCTCCAATCCTAATGGAGAGGTTATGGAGGGGCTCACAACATGCATTTAGAGGATGGAATCCAAGGTTGGAGTGAGAGATCTCATCATCAACGAGTTGGATATATATAGGGAAGCAAGTGGTAATCTCTTTTCTACGGAGCTAGCTATGAGAGGAAGAACCACTCTGCCACCAGGTATAAAATTGGGAGTCTTTAACTTTTAAGTTTATTTCACATGCATCTTATAATTTGATAAAATGTGTTTTGACTTTTGAGTTTGACTTTGTTTTCTAACTCTTTAATATTTTTTTTTTTAGAGGTTTGGTGGAAAAATTGGGGTGGAAATACCCCACATCTACAAAAAATTGCCCTCCGAATACTATGTTAGCCTTGTAGTGCATCCAGTTGTGAGCACAATTGGAGCTTGTTCGAGACCATTCACACGAAGAAGAGGAACAAGTTAGCACAAAAGCGCCTCAATGACCTTGTCTTTGTGCAATACAACCTTTAGTTGCACACAAAGAGAGTAGAAGAAAAATCACTAGATCCTATTGATTTAGATGAGATAGATCCTTACAGTAATTGGACAGGGCAAGATGAGCAACCTCCATTGTTTAGCACGAATGAGATCCTTGACTTCGAGAGACAGGCAATGGAGGATGTGGGTGCATCAAGAGATGTAGGGTTGGAGGACATTCCTGAGGATATGGATGAGATTCAACTAGAGCCACAGGCTCAGCCTTCCATGCCAGCTGAGGAGCCAGCAGCAGTAGCACCGCCACCACCACCACGCACACACGGTAGGCCTAGAGGTCCCACCCCTTCCCTAGTTGCTGCTAGACTAGGGAAGAGGAAAGTCTAGCATGTTGTATTTAGTTATTGTTTAGTATTTGCTTCTAGTTCTAGTTTTACTGTTCATGTATCAAACTTTCAGGCTTTTAGCCATCGGGATTCCGCATGAGAATGTGATTTTGTAATCAATTTACATTAAAGTTAATCAAAATTAATAGAAAACACTTTTGTACTCATTTATGGATTCATTGTATTCATCATGTCATTGAATTTTGCAAAAAAAAATGTGTTTCTAATGAAATTTAAGCAATTTTTTAAGTTCCCGAGTATTTTGCTAAGTTTTAAAAACTCTCCAATTTTTGGCTTGGCAAGTTTTTTTTGGGGCGAGTCTTCCAACTATGCTACTATATCAGCATTACAAAATGGAGTCTAATACAATATATCATGAAAATATGAGGAAACAATGAATACAACCAGGTTTGATATGTCATGGCAGCAATCTGATATAAAAGGACAACGAACTAGTATCTTCAATCAGCCCTCATGAAATCATCATAACTCTCTCCAAGCTCCTCAGAATGACCTCAAATCAGTGGCAAATTGAAAAGCAGCCCTGTGCGTCCAAACTCCAACTGACAAACACCTTGAAACTAGTAACAAGTCTCTGGCATGAAACCCAAGGCACCATTAGCAAACTGTACAACCTCCCAGGTAGGGCGACCAGCCAGTAAAAATCAAGCACACCACCAAAAACTATGAAACTCCAGGCAAAGGGGCACCCAGGAGCAAGAAAAGTATTAAGCCAATACCCACAAAATTATTCCAACTCTTCAAAACACTACGAATAAAAACGTGCTTCAGCCATACTCAAACTAGCAACACAAAAAACTGATTAAATCACTCCAAAAGATATCAAACTGAAAATCTAACTCACACCCACACCAAAATATCAGAAAACATCAAAACCCACAAGATCAAAAAACATGAAAGAAGCCATCACCAATGAAGCTCAATCTGCAACCTCTGAATGAAGAAGCATCCACTGTTCAGCTAGGAGTTATCTTGCAAACTCGGAACTAAAGAAGAACTAGGAGGCATATCAACCTGTAATGTCCCTAATAGGGATTATACTAATTTTAACCTAAATTTCCAATTTCCCAAGCAAACAATGGATTTAGAGAGTACCTTGGCTTGCTTTAATCCCTGCAAACAAGTTAGAGAAAAATTACAATAATAACTTAACAAGTAGAGTATCATGATTAAACATTAGTAAATCTATAGTAAATTCATTAATCTAGTTATTGCCTTATCCTAGGGATGCTCAACCATGGGTGAACATGGAAGAGAGTGACTCAATGGGGTGTCCTTAGCCTCTCCAAGCCCAAAAGTAGTACCCTTTGGACTAAAAGGCAGTACCCCTTTGGCCTCATGTGGCCCATGCCATTTATATGAGGTGACCTACCTAGTGAGGATTCTAATTTGCCGTTACCCCTCATCTTCCCATCTTTCCCCATTTCCTCATGATTGGTCTCCTTATATTGCTATACCATGATAGGTTGGCGAGATTACAAAGGAGTGTCTTGGTGACCCAACTCTCCTAGGCCCAAAGGCACTTTGAGACAAAGACAAGTACCCCTTTGGCCTCCTTGGGACTACTTGTTCCTCCATTATAGGACACTAGGTCCTCCATTATAGAACACATTGGTTCTCCATTATAGGACACTTGGTCCTCCATTATAGAGGTGGCATACCTAGGGAGTGCCCCATCACTATTCCCTTTTGTAATCTCCCCTCTTCTATCATGGTGCAAATACACACATAGTAATTTAATCAAATTCAGACTTGCAAATAATCATATCAGCAATATCAAATTCAGATTGGCAAATAACCCAATCAGCCATACATAAAGGATTATGATTATGCTATCATAGAGTGTGAGCAGTGATATGTATGAGACCTTGACCTTATTTGAAAGTCCATTATATACTTCAATTATTACAATTGAATCCCTTTGCTGCCAGCAGATCCCTTATGTGTGTTTCCCTAAATTCATTTGGTCTTCACACTTAGAGAATATCATTAGTGTTGATCAAGCGGATAAGACTCTACTATCCATACTTATTTAAAATATCATAATTACTCATAAGGCCTACTAATTGCTGCAAGCATCATTAATGTGTATTTGCACATAATTCACATATCTACACACACACACACACGTGTGTGTGTGTATTTGATTTTATGTATATATTACTTATTACAACATAAATCAGAATTATACTTCTCTGTTCTGCTCATTTCCTTATATTTTGAAGAATATTCATTCCCATAAATCCATTATTGTTATTTCCTTAATTGCTTCCTAAGTTGCCAGCAGATAACTTGTTTTATTCCCTTTATTTCCTTTCCTTTCCAATCGTTGTCTCTCTGCTTTGAGACTTGTTACACCCCAATTGTATAGCTACTATTGCATAGGGAAAATGATTGCAATGATTGAATCATTGAGATGAATAAAACATGTTGTTCTTGTTATCAATATGAATGTGTTCCATTTAATTATAGTCTCATTTGATTGTTACTTCCATTGATGTAATCCTAGATGAATGTTGAATGCAAAGTTATAGAGTAATGTTTATTCTAACTTTTGAGATGTTTCATGCAAACTGCTTTGTTGTGAACATATGACTCCTGTTGTTGTGTCATTAAATGCAGGTGTGCGAATCATTCCTCCAAGTAGAGAAATATCACTCAGGAGAGGAGCTTGGTGGAGTAAACAGCAACAAGAACCATTTGAGCATACACACACATCATTATAGGTTGGGAGGAACCAAGTCAGTTATGTTGGTCTTGATAAGTTATCCGTAGGCTTTAGGAGTCTTGTTTACTTCTTCATGTGAGAATAAGTGATGTTTACCTATGTATCTGTTTATGTTATTACGAGCATTAGATGATAACATTATTGGTTAGAAGATGGGCATATATATATACATGTATATAGTATATGCGCGTGTCTGTAGGTATATTCATATCAATATAGACGTATGATGGCAAATGGATATGCTCATACGAATGCATCGACGTGGTATACATACAAATACGTGCATATAGAGATACTGACATATATACATGTATATATATACTCATACCCAATGATATTTATGGTTATTAATAATATTATTTTATTATTGTCCGACAGCTTGTATAAACATGAATATATATATATATATATATATATATATATATTAATTCCGCAGAGTAATTATTTATTTATTTATATATATATATATATATATAATAATGTTACTCTAATATATCTATATATATAAATAATATATAATATATGTTAAAATTTATGTATTAATTAATTTGAAATAAATGGATTTATCTCATAGTTAAGTCTTAAGAATAAAGACTTTATTTTAAACTATGAACCAAGGCATAAATCGATTAAGATCTTTTGATCTATGGAAGCCGATTTGATAAATCAATTCAATATAATTTTGAACTATTGGAAAAAAATTATAAAAATTTATCCATACGCCATCGGACTTAAGCAAATGTGAAATATTTGAGTTTAATTCTGAAGTGTTATTGGAGGAAGCCACGCTTGGAAAACTCGCGCTGGAACGGAAAAACACATGAAACACTAACCAGGTCTTCTCGTGAATGGAAACGCAGCCCTAAAAGTTTGGCAGTTGAACCACAAATGTAGGCAAAGTGGTGGGGCAAATAACCTTGACTAATTCAGTGAATGGAATCAACAAACAAATCTCTGCAATGGCGCCAATATTGGAGATACCTGTAGGTGTTGATTCATCATTTTTAACATATGCAAAGGTTTGAATCAGTCTATGAATTGCTGGAAGTCGACTTACCTCTTCTGAAGCTGTGTGTAAGCATTGAAATTTGTCACATTTCATTTGAATTATTCCAAATGGAGTTTTGTCAGTTTTCATGCCTCCAAATGTGGAAGATTGTTGAACAGGGGGCTCTATATAAAGCCACCCTGCTCATTCTTTCTCACGGGCTTCAAAATTCGAAATTCCTCTATTGCTGAGAGCAACTATTGTCTAGTATTCTTGAGAGCCTTTCTGTATACAGCCATTTTACTTGTTCAGTCTACAATTCTTCTTAATCCATCTTCATTTTTGAGTTTATATATTCACCAGCTGGAAGCAATAATCAGCTCTTCATCAAATCTGAGTTTAGAAATTGAGCAGGTTATTCATACCAAAATACAACCTTGCTGATTGATTACCTCTGTTTCATATCAATTCTGCTTGTGCTAACCTTGTGTGAGGAAGAGAGAAAACTGAGAGAAGCTGATAGTGTTTGAGAAGCTAGAAGTTGGGATTGATCAAATAGAAGGTTGTGACATCAACAATCTGTGGAAAAGCAATTCACAGGCATGGGATATGCTTCTACTATCTTTATTTTCCATTCAAATTACTTCATGAAATTATACTTGTTGTCTATGCTTAGGAAGTGAATTACTTCTTGCAAACTGTATTCTATGTTTATGCTTGAGAAGTGAATTGTTTAGGGATAAAGGATGCATTTAGTTGAATACTGCATAATTTGAATGATCTCCATATAAGGAGAATATTGGATGCATTAGCTACTAAATACTAGGACAGAAATGATGGCAATGAATTAAGTTATGAACAAAGCTTAAGTTATTGGATTAACTTAGAGAAGCTTATGAAACTCCTAGGAAGAGGACTTCCCATATAGGATGGGATTTTGTGAATACTTGTTATGCTATTACATTTCTATTAGGTTAGTATGTCATAGGATAGTCTGGGATGAAAGATAATCCAATGAAGGACTAAACCTATGCATAGTGTAAGATAGCCTTAAGTCAAATCGGCCCTAAGTAGTGTTTATGATAGATGACCTTTATTCGAAGTCCTAAATGAGAATACTTTGGCCAAAGTAGTGAAATGTACGACTTCCACATAGATGTGAGTTAGTTGAGACTACACTATCAGTTCATTGTGATCCTTATAATAGTTTGAGATTGTGAAAGAGCAAGGTTCTAGTTGTGTAGGACACAGCACTATGCTCAGTTGGTAATCGTTAACGAATACCCTACCAATCTCTTCTTTCGAAGGGAGGGCCATCTATCGAATGATGGCAGAAAAGCGCTCGAGTGATGTTTCTCCTCCACAACAAGCGACTGATGTACCAAGATTTGAAAGGACGATCTCTTGGACCTTCTTACTACTATTTGTTCTAAAACTCATTGGAGCTATTTTAGTTAAGGTATGTATTCTTGTTTCATATACTTGTGAAGTTATTATAGCGAAATGGAATCCTTATTGTAATTTGATATGGCATCTTGTTCATGTATTATCAATGAAGAAAAGGAAATTTTTTATTGCAATGTTATGTTAACATGTTTACTTACTCGTAGGATGTAAATTAACATCTTTTTACGTTACGAACAGACTAGGTCGTTACAAGACTAGCTTCCTTTATACCCCCGATCTGCTGAAGAGGCATGGTCTTGCATCTTTTGACTAGGACGTGTCTCTTCCTCCAATCGCTGCCCCTTGGAATTTGTTTGTTTAAACCTTAATGAATCGCTATCTTTTTTCTAATCGTACGTTACACTATAATAATCGCTGCTTTTAAATATAATGATTGCTCATTTCAGAATCGTTGTTGTTTGAAGGTAATTAACATGCCTCTTATTTGAATCAATGCCTTTGGGATTAAGGTACAGTCATATCTAGTTTGTAAGTATTATTTGTATTATTATGTTATTTACAATTAATAATATTAATTGTTTTATTTATTATAATAGATGTATTATAATTATAATATTATCTATGATCATTATAATTATAATTATAATATTTAGATTGTCATTATATTTACATTGCAATGTCCCCATTTTTAGCACTACACTTTCAAGTGATTGGTAGCCTATCCCCAGTGTGTTGTAGGCAAGTCAGTGGCAGAATTAGGGTTTTCGGCTACTTGATGATTTCTTCTGAAGATTATGGGGTTTGCATCTTGGAGTTTGGGATTGCGGATTGCAGATTCTTTCTAGGCTTTCAGAAAGCTTCGCAATGGTATCACATGCACTTTGATCCGAGCAACTTTCTAAATTTACTATTTTTAGTAAATTCTATTTTTGGAAGCAGTTCAGTTGGCATCAGTTCAGCAGGCTTTCCTCTTCAGGCCGCTCAGTTGGTATTGTTGATTCTTGGCCTTTTGATGCATTTTTGGTGAGATAAGTTATTTTAATTAAAAGAATGTTATATTTTCACATTAACCCCTTGGCCTAGCAGTATGACTTTAAGTTGTTTTAAAAAGGGGGTCTTGAGGGGTGGACGTCTCATCAGGAGGCCACTTTAAATATTTCTAAGGTCAAAAATAATGCTTGAGGAAGTGGACACCTTTTTGGAGGAAGAGTTTATTTTATTAAAATAAATTAATCTCCTCATGTTTGGACACCCAAGGAAGGAGATAATTGAAGATTAAATAAAATACAAATACAAGTGGAAATGTGGATTTAAAATTCAATTAATTTGGGCGCACTTTCTGGAGGCTTCTAGAAGTTCTTATCAAAAGCTATATAAGAAGAGGTTGGGTTTTCATTTTGATCATCTCTTGTCTACTACATTGTTATGCTATCGGAATGGTGAGTGAGTTGCTTCGAGGAATGCATACCTCCTAGTTTTGGCTTAGTTTCTTGCTTGAAAGATAGCAACTAGCGAAGATGATGGTTGTTCTTGACTCTTGAGAGCAGATTGAGCACATTGTATTTGAGTTTCTTGTAGTTTTGATAGTTTTTGAGTTGCTGATCCACTCATGGCTGAAAGTAGTTTTTATTCATAAGTCATGGAATAAATTTTATATTGTTCTGGGTAGTTTGCATATGTCATTGTCATCCCTGGGCACCCCCTTTTGGAGAGTTTCAGATTTTAAAATGAAGATTTGGATTTTATTTTGCAGAAGTTGCTCTTCTTGAGACCGCTCTACTTCGTCATGCCTGGCAAATGTTTAGATAATTCATTGAGTGGCTGTTGCAGTCATTTCTTGGTCCTAACTTGATTTCCATCTTCCTAGGAGTTCATTGCACTTGGTCTCACGTCATTTGGAGTAGTTTTGAGGAAGTTACGAGCATTTTAGTGAGTTTTGTAGTTGTTGGTTTGTGCATTTTCAGTTGCTAGTCTGTCAAAATCAGATTGTAGAAATTTATCTTTTGGGTTGGGTTTTGTGTGGGTTGAGTCATTTGATGATAGGAGAGATATAATACTTCATTGTAGCATTGAGACATTTCAAATACAATGATATTTGCAGGAGAAACTCATATTGTAAGGCTGCTATAGTAGTACTGTTCAGCTATTTTAATTCTTCAAATTTCATATTTTCCCATGTTAGTGGAAGAGACTAGTCTTTGCTCAGTCTATTGTAATTCCCACGGTTGTGGAAGAGACTGGCCCCGCTCAGTCTTTCATTGTATTGCATAGATCCTCATCATCATATGATAGGCCTTGCTCACCTTGGGCATGGAGTGCACATGCTTGATGATTGAGTTACTTTCAGCACTGCACTGTTATCAATAGATTTTCCACCATATGATAGCCCCATTCCCGTCTTGGGTTTGGAGTGCACATGCTTGGTGTTGAGTTTACTTTTCAGCATTGCATCATTTTCAGTTGTTCCTTTGCCATATGGTAGCGCCATACCCACCTTAGGTTTGGAGAGCACATACTTGGTGTTGAGCTTTCCTTCAGCATTGTATTTCCTTTAGTTGCTTCTAACGACCCTTGATGCCATATGTCAACACCAATCTCATCCTAAGTTGTGTGTGCATTCTTGGCATAGAGTTACTTTCCAACAGAGTTTGGTTTTGGGCTAACCTTAACGGGTGACTATTATGATTGAGCTGAATTGTTTATTGGAAAAACAAAAAAAAATTGGTGAGGTTCATTACATACATTTTTTATATTTATTTTATTTAGTTATCTCAATATTTCACATTTTAACCCCATAGTATAGTAGCATTAAATCGTTAATATGCATTTTTATTTTTTTGTTTATTTGCATTTCAATGTGTTGCAATTTTGGGGACATGACAGTCCACCCCGCCCAAGATTGCTTGCCCTCAAGCAATCATAATCTAAGATGTGTAATTTTAAGATGTTGCTCCTTGTGGTGATGATATTAGCTTTGGAAGTTCTAACCCAAGTGATGGTTATTCTAGTTATGAGGATGATGTATTGACTAATATTCTTAAGTTCTACTATTTCCCCATAACACTCAAAACCCACGAGTTGGAGTTTGTGAATCAATATAAATTAAAACCACATGAATCAAAAATTAAAGCAAACAACCAAGTGGCTCAACCAAGCAGGCAAGTAGCTCAACCAAGCAAACAAGTAGCTCGAGCAAGCAAACAACCAGCTCAAGCACACAGGCAAGTAGGTCAACCAGGAAAACAAGTAGCTCAAGCAAACAAGCAGCCAGCTCAAGTAGACAACTAGGTAGCTCAAGCACGCAACCAAGTAGCTCAAGCAACTTGATAGACAACTTTTTTAACATTTTCATAGTTTTTTAAGAATAAAGTAATCATAAACACAATGACGAGTTCCACCATACATTACAAATACACAGTGACTAACTCTAACATTCATCACATACACAATGGCTGACACACACGTCCATAATGCATCCCAGATAGAAAGAATATCGGTGTATTGCACACTACATTGTGGGTCCTATCTTTTCCTTCAATTTTCTGCACCAGTAAAAAAATGGGAAGAGGATTTGACGCATCCCATACTACACGACGAGTTCGCCCTCAACCCCACAAGGCCAAGTATACAGTCTGACAACTGAGAAGGGGATTCAATGCATCCCATACTACACCGCAGGCCCGTCCACCATCCCAAGGTCACCTAGTATACACATGAGCACACAATATACACTTTAAGTCACAAAGTATATACATGGAAGGCACACACATGCATTATTGGCTTACTTTGAATAGTTAATTCTAATTGAAAGGTAGTTAATGTGGGAATGTCCCACATGATGACAGGAACATGCTTTGATACCACTTGTAATGTCCCTAATAGGGATTATACTAATTTTAACCTAAATTACCAATTTCCCAAGAAAACAATGGATTTTAGAGAGTACCTTGGCTTGATTTAATCCCTGCAAACAAGTTAGAGAAAAATTACAATAATAACTTAACAAGTAGAGTATCATGATTAAACATTAGTAAATCGATAGTAAATTCATTAATCTAGTTATTGCCTTATCATAGGGATGTTCAACCATGGATGAACATGGAAGAGAGTGACTCGATGGGGTGTCCTTAGCCTCTCTAGGCCTAAAAGCAGTACCCTTTGGACTAAAAGCCAGTACCCCTTTGGCCTCATATGGCCAATGCCATTCATATGAGATGGCCTACCTAGTAAGGATTCTAATTTTTCTGTTATCCCCAATCTTGCCATCTTTCCCTATTTCCTCATGATTGGTCTTTTTATATTGCTATACCATGATAGGGGGGCGAGGTTACAAAGGAGTGTCCTAGTGACCCAACTCTCCTAGGCTCAAAGGCAAGTACCCCTTTGGCTTCCTTGGGACTACTTGGTCCCTCATTATAGAACACATTGGTTCTCCATTATAGGACACATTGACCCTCCATTATAGGACACTAGGTCCTCCATTATAGAACACATTGGTTCTCCATTATAGGACACTTGGCACTCCCTTATAGGACAATAGATCCTCCATTATAGAACACATTCATTCTCCATTATAGGACAACTTGGTCCTCCATTATAGAGGTGGTGTACCTAGGGAGTGCCCCATCACTATTCCTTTTTGTAATCTCCCCTCTTCTATCATGGTGCAAATACACACATAGTAATTTAATCAAATTCAGACTTGCAAATAATCATATTAGCAATATCAAATTCAGATTGGCAAATAACCCAATCAGCCATACATAAAGGATTATGATTATGCTATCATAGAGTGTGAGCAGTGATATGTATGAGACTGTAATGTGCCGGCCAATTTTTTTCAATTTTTGAATGAACACACCAGCACAATAAGCACCCGTTAAGGTTAGCTTAGACCAAAACCATCAATCGGAAAGTAACTCTTTGCCAAGAATGCGCACTCAATCTCAAGATGAGAATGATGTTGTCATATGGCAAGAGGGTCATCAGTAGCAAGTATTACAATGCTGAAAGAAGCTCAATGCCAAGAATGTGCTCTCCAACCCAAAGTGGGAATGGTGCTACCATATAGCGGAGGTACTATGAAAAGAAATGCAATGCTAGAAAGTAAACTCGACACCAAGCATGTGCACTCCAAACCCAAGATGGGGATGGCGCTATCATATGGTGGAGATTCTATTGATGACAATGCAGTGCTGAAAGTAACTCATTCATCAAGCATGTGCACCCCAAGCTCGAGGTGAGCTAGCTGCTATCATATGATGATGAGGATCTAATACATTACAAAAAAGGCTGAGTGAGAGCCAGTCTCTTCCACAATCGTGGGAATACAATGTAACTTAGCAAGAAATAGAAATGGCTGAACAGTACTACTGTAACAGCCTTACAATGAGAAGAGTTGCCTGCCAAGAACACTAAATTAGAAGTCTATCAATGTTGCAATATTACATAATGTCTCCCCAATGCACAACATGACTCCAATACTCAAACTCAACCCCAAAGACAAAATCTTACAATTTGATATGACTGAACAATGACTGAAAATGCATAACCAACAACATTGTAACTCACTAAAATGCTCATAACTCTCTCTAGACTTGTCCAAATGACATGAAATCTGATGCAAATGAACACTATGAAGATGGTGACCAAATTCTAATCGAGAAATGACTCTAAAAACTTGTAATTTTATTTTCTAAACATTTTCCAAGCAAAACAAAATGGTACGGCCTCAAGAGGGACAATTTTTACTAGATAAAATCAAGGACTCCAAAATAAAATCTGCAAACCTGCAAAAAGGGTCACCCCTAGCTGAGAAATGGATTAGTAAACTACCCATAACCATATAAAATTTACTCAATGACTTATGAATAAAAACCTCAATCAGCTACAATGGACCAGCAACTCCAAAAACTGATTGAAATGCAAGAAACTCAACTACAATGTGCTCCATTCTGCTTTCAGAGAATAAGAACAGCAATATCTCAACTAGTTTCTATCTTTCAAGCAACAAGTCAAGCCCAAGCTAGGAGGTATGCATCCCTCGAAGCATTCACTCACCATTTCGGCAGCATATCGATATAATTTGTTCATGGATGAGAAATGAAGAACAAGTGACTCCCTTTTATAGATTTGTGATGATCTTCTAGAAGCCTCTAGAAGGTGTGCCCAAATTCAAATTCCAAGTTGACTTCAATTTCCCCCTTCAAGTGAAATACAAATTCAAATGCAATTTCATTACTTCTCCAAGTCGCCCTTTTCCAAGAATGAAGTAATTCTTTTAATAAAGTAATCCACCTCTCCAAATTGGCATCCATTTCCCAAGGTGACATTTTCACTTTAGAAATATCAAAAATAACTCCTCATGAGGCGTCCTCAAGTTCCCCCTTTTTTTGAAAAACTTGAATTTGTGATGCTAGGCTAAGGGGATAAAGTGAAAATATAACATTATTAATTTAAAATAACTCTTCTCACCCAAAAATTGCATCATGAAGCCAAAAATCAACATTTCCACTGAACTTCCTAAAGAGGAAAGCCAACTGTACTGAGGCCAATCAGGACCACTACCAAAAATAGAATTTACTAAAAATAGTAAATTCAACAAGTTGCTCGGATCAATGTGCAAACCGAACCATTGCGAAGCTCTCTGAAAACCCAGAAAGAATTTGTAATCCAAAATCCCAAACTCTAAGATGTAGCCATCGTAACTTACTAAAAATAGTAAGTCCAGAAAGGTTGCCCAACGCAGTTGCATGCCATACCACTGCGAAGCTCTCTGAAAACTCAGAAGGAATCCAGAATCCAAACAGCCAAACTTCAACAGGCAAACCCTTGAATCTTCAAAAGAAACCACCAAGTAGCCTAAAACCCTAATTCTACCTCTGACTAGCCGATAGCACACCGGGGATAGGCTATCAATCATTGGAAAGTGTAGTGCTAAAAATGGGGACATTACAAAGACCTTGACCTTATTTGAAAATCCATTATATCCTTTAATTATTACAATTGAATCCCTTTGCTGCCAGCAAATCCCTTATGTGTGTTTCCCTAAATCCATTTTTTCTTCACACTTAGAGAATATCATTAGTGTTGATCAAGCGGATAAGACTCTACTATCCATACTTATTTAAAATATCATAATTACTTATAAGGCCTAATAATTGCTGCAAGCATCAATATTGTATATTTGCACATAATTCACACATCTACACAAACATACATACATACATATATATATATATATATGTGTGTGTGTGTGTATATTTGATTTTATGTATATATTACTTATTACAACATAAATCAGAAATATACTTCTTTGCTCTGCTCATATCCTTATATTCTAAAGAATATTCATTCCCATAAATCCATTATTGTTATTTCCTTAATCGCTTCCTAAGTTGCCAGCAGATAACTTGCTTTATTCCATTTATTTCCTTTCCTTTCCAATCGTTGTCTCTCTACTTTGAGATTGACTTCCTTTCTACCCCCGATTTGCTGAAGAGGCATGGTTTTGCACCTTTTGACTGGGATATGTCACTTCCTCCAATCACTGCCCCTTGGAATTTGTTTGTTTAAACCTTAATGAATCGCTATCTTTTTTCTAATCGTATGTTACACTATAATGATCGCTGCTTTTAAATATAATGATTACTCATTTTAGAATCACTGTTGTTTGAAGGTAATTAACATGCTTCTTATTTGAATTGATGCCTTTAGGAATAAGGTACAGTCAGATCTAGTTTGTAAGTATTATTTTAATTATTATGTTATTTACAATTAATATTATTAATTGTTTTATTTATTATAATAGATGTATTTTAATTATAATATTATCTATGATCATTATAATTAAAATAATAATATTTAGATTGTCATTATATTTACATTTTTGATATTTATTTATTTTTAGTTATTTGTATCTCAATATTTCATATTTTAACACCAGAGTATACTAGCATTAAATTGTTAATATGTATTTTTATTTTTTTGTTTATTTGCATTTTAATGTGTTACAATTTTGGGGACATGACACAACTTTGAAGCAAGAGTCTAAAATGATTTCGGCAGCAATTCGTTATGATAAAATTGGATAACCAAATGAGGAGGAAGAGAGGCATATAAATAACCTCCAAACCCAAAAGTTCAAACGCCAAATTCCCTCCAAAAAGGGACGCCACATTCTTGGGTTAATATTACGATCTTTTAAAAACCTTTTCACTTGTCAATTTAGGCATCCAACTTGTCTTGGCAATACTAAACCTTTTAAAATGCAATAATCCTCCAATATTGGCATCCAAATGAGAGGCCCACATTTTAAAAACAACTTAAGTTATAAAGCCTAGGTGTGGGGTCCAAAAAGCAACATTAGAAAATAACATAAGTTATTAAACTTTTCTTTCTGAACTCCAAGAAAGCTAGAGAATCCTCTACCAATACTACACTACCACACTGTCTGAAATAGTAACTGGGTGTGGAACTGCTGCCAGAAATAGCACTCACTATAAATAGCATACTGCTAGAAATAGTAAGTGACTCCTGTAACGTACACCCCTGATTTCTTTTTTTTTTTAAACCCCTGTTTGCTGTTATGTTTGCCCAAGGCAGTGTTTGAGATTGTTTCCAATGTTGAGTTTGTTTTTTCAATGTGTTTTAGATGCATATGACATAAAAGAAATGATTGCAATAATAAGAAATACTAAATAACATTGCATTTCAATTGAAACTTCAATGAGCATCAACAAACATTCATTTTCAGTTTTAAATCAGAATATTACAATGAGTTATCAGACCTGATATATGAAGTTTCAGACCTGATAATGACTTCGTAACAGCAGCAATATGATACGAAACACCTCCAACTCCCAAGGCGATCAAGCAATGTTTGTCTCTAAGTTTCCAACACCTCAAAAACCACCAACCAGCACTGAATAATGAATTGGAACAACAGTTATAGAACAGCAACCCCTACTCAATGATGCCCAAAAAAGTGCACCACTTGGAGAAGTTCGACCTGCTTTAAAAAATTTAAATCTTCACCAAACACTACAATTGAATACTCGAAATGGGGCGCCTTGAGCTAAGCATTCCAATGACGCAATACCCAGAATGAAACCTCAAGCCAAAGAGGAAATATGAGCAAATTATCTATTTCAGCCCTGTGACTGGCAAGTACAGAAAATCCACAGAAAGACTCCAAACACTGGAAATAACCCCTCCAAATGGATGCCAAATCAAAGCCAAAATGATGCAAAGCATCCAAACACCAAAACCTCAAACTATCACATCAAAATTAGTCGAATACCTTCATTTTCAATCACCAAAACCCTTGTAAATTGAACTCTGTGAAATGCTATGTGATCCCTATTGGTTGAATATTTTGCAAACTTAGGAGGTTTGACAAAATGGTAATTTCAACACAGTGTGTGAGTTAAACTCTCCTATTTAAGGGAAGGCTCCCCCTATCTAAATAACTAAAAACAAATATGGGTGGAACGATGATCTTTCCTCTTGTTTCAGGAGAGATTAGATTCTTTTCTCTTGCAGAAAAGTAATATAAACTTTAACAATAACTTGTAATAAACTCAGTAGAAAGGAAATGAAGTTTCTTGAAAGTTCAAAGACTTTCGTCACTTCCTTCGGGACGGGAAAACAACCTCAAGCGCAAAGTCTTGAAAATCTGCAATCCTATCTACCCTTTTGAAAGATAATTCTAATGATAACATATGACAGCACAAAGTCTGCGAATATGATGTATCTATTAACTACTTATGAATTGGAATCGTCACGAGCACAAAGACTTGCAATTCTTCTTTAACTTCTAAACTATGAATTCAATCTTCAAGATTTACAGCACAAAGACTGAAAATATTTTAATTGAAGCTCTCTCTAGCAATCTTCCACAATCTTCAAATGATCACATAGAAGTGTCCCAAAATGACGTAAGAACACAATGGACACAAAGTGAGAATTCAACACAAAGTCTGAAATCTGCAACTCTTTGATATTATTTGAAAATGATCAACTTACAATTATAAAGCTCAAAGTCTTTGAGTATAAATTTCTGCAGAATTTTCTTGCTTGCCAAAAAGATACTCAAAATTACAAAAGACCCTCTCAAGTATTTATAGGAGAGAGGTCATGAGAAAAAGGTGGGAGGATCCCAACTAACTTGAAAAATTCCCTCAACCACCAACTACTTGCAATTGACTTATTCCAACTTACAGTCCTAATTTAATTTGACTTGCAACTTGATTACATGTAATTACAATCTTCAATAATGCGAGTAGCATGGCTACTTGCCATTACAATTTCTAACTTTACATGTAATTTGTCAAAACAAAATTACAAATGCATAATTGAAATTATTCTAAGTGTCCAAGATACGACTCAAACTACATCATCCTTGAGTGGGTCTTCATGCTGCTGTTTGGAAAATATTCTTCCATCTCTGTCTTGAAAGCAGTCTATGCTCAATCATGTCACTTATTCAACTCCTTGTGTAGCTTCGTCATGTTGTTTCTCTTTCTTTGTATCATTCTCCAACCTTGGAATTTGTTTGAAAAACAAGGCCCATGCCTTATATTATTGATTTGATGGGTCATGTGGGCAAATGGGATTAATGAAAATGAGACAAAGGGGCTGCAAAAGTGAGGCCAAAGTTCAATTTCGGGTTTTGGAAACAACATTACATGTGTGGAAAAACAAGAACATTGACATGCAATTGTGGAGCATGAGCATGCAACTTCATATGTGTATGGGAAAATACAAGTTTTGCACTTGTGATTGGATCCTAAAGACTCATTTTCAAGTGTTTTTTTTAGTGCATTTTGGACCAATTTCGGGTTTTGGAAGGCTGATAACAAGTGCAAAGCGTAATCGGGATTTTTGGAACATATTGCAAGTTAAAAAGTGCAAGGTAGGAAAAATGAGAGGTCATTGCAAGTTTATTTTTGAAACTTCTACTTGCACTTTTGACTAAAACTTCCTACTTGTAGTTGTTTTATAAAATCCCAACTTGCAGCCAAGGGCATCATTTTTGCAGAAAATGATAATGATAATGAAGAAAAATGGTAATGGCAAATGATTATGAAATGAAGGAAAATGAATGAAAAGTGAATGGGAAGGCAAATGAAAGAGAGAAAAAAAAGTTTTTATGAATGAAGGGCGAATGAATAATGATGGCGTATGAAGGAGAAATGAATGAAGGGCGTATGAAGTGGAAAAACGCGTTTTCAGCCATACACGTTTTTTATAATATGCAATCTCAATCTCCATAGAAAGGCAACCCAAGAACAAAAGATTTAAAGCAACAAAAACAGAAAAATAAAAAGAAACAAAGAACATACCTGCAACAAGAGTTTAAAAGCCTAAATAAAGAAAAATAAATAAATAAATAAAACCCTAGGCGCCTTGAGCAAACTCAAATCTGCAAAAATGTGGCAATGGTAGAGCAAAAATGGGGGATTTAATAAAGTTGCAGACTTTTCCAAGTGTTCTTCATGCGAAAATCTCTTCAATCGGGGTACACATGAGCAAGAGCAAGCTACAAAATTCACAAAAACACTTGCAAAACTAATTTCGGGTTTTTAGACTCATTGCAAGTGAAAAATAACTTGTAAAACTTCATTGCAAGCATTTCAAGTTTTTTGATGCTCATTGCAAGTGAACAAAATAACAAATAACTTAAAAAAATTCCCTTTTCTTGCAAATCGGGATTTTAGATACTCATTGCAAGTAAAAAATAACTTGTAAAACTTCAAAAATGCCCTTTATTTGCAAATCGGGTTTTTAGATACTCATTGCAAGTGATTTAAGTTAAAGTAGGAACTTTTGGAGCTCATTACAAGTAACTTAAGTGAAAATCGGAACTTTTTGAAGACATTGCAAGTAACTTAAGTGAAAATCGGAACTTTTTGAAGACATTGCAAGTGACTTAAGTGAAAATGGAACTTTTTGAAGACATTGCAAGTGACTTTTAAAAAGTAACTTGTAAAGTGAAAAAAAAGTTCCTACAACTTAAAATTAAAACAAAAAGTAACTTGTAATAGGAGCAAAAAGTTCCTACAACTTAAAATTAAAACAAAAAGTAACTTGCAATGAGAGCAAAAAGTTCCTACAACTTAAAATTAAAACAAAAAGTAACTTGTAATAGGAGCAAAAAGTTCCTATCACTTGTAAGTTAAACAAAAAGTTCCTACAACTTAAAATTAAAACAAAAAGTAACTTGCAATAAGAGCAAAAAGTTCCTACAACTTAAAATTAAAACAAAAAGTAACTTGTAATAGGAAACCAAAACCCCTACTTGTAGTGATGCCCCAAAAAACTGAAATTGACCAAAAAACACACTAAAAATGACTCAAAATTTCACAAAAACGGACGAGGGTGAGTAAAAAGTGCTAACCCAAAGGACTATAGACCTAAAATTGAAATTTTCTAACCTTTGCACCTCGTAGAACGTGCCTTAGAAAAGAAAATCTTCAAATTTTATCAAAATTTTAATAGGTTATCCCAATTTTTAGCAAGTCAAAAATTAGGGACAACAATCCATGTTGTAGAATCACTCTCTATCTAATTAGGGAGGATATTTCACAATTGAAACCAACCCAAACGAAGACGGTTTTCATACTCAGTTCGCTGCCCATGCACTTTGGAAGAATTCCAACAACATTTTGTTAAGTTGTCAAAGCCAACATGAGAAAGTGAGAGCCAAAATGAAAATATATAGAAGCTAGGGCGACTGGACTCCAAAAGCTTCTCAAATTCTCCCTAGAAACCAACGCCCTTCACCACTTTAGAAAAAATAAACATTTTTAATCCTTTTCCCCCATAGGCATTCACACTTGAGGAGATATAATATTAAAACATTTTAAATCAACTTTTTCCTTCTCTAGGCGTCCCACATCATTGAGGGAAATATAATATCAATTTATCTTTTAAAACCAACTTTAAGTTGCTTCACTAGGCTCAAGGTACTCTTCGAATGACCACTTTTACTCCTCAACTTAATTTTATAATATATCTTTATAAAATGAATTAAGTGGTCAAATTAAACAAATAACCAATACTGCAATCTTAGGCTCTTCGAAAATAAACTGAGTAATAATGATGTTGCAAGTACATTAGCCTAGGACCAACTCCCCCAAAGGTGACTTGCTATAAATAGTAAGTATATGCCAAACACCCAAACTGAGCGAAACTGAAGACCATAGAAGAATACTGTGACCAACTAAAGATAGCAACATCATGACCAACCACTGCTAAAAATAGAAACCCCCAAACTGAGCTGCTAAAAATAACACTTACTATAAATAGCATACTGATAAAAATAGTGACTCCAAATGCATTTTGAGCACAAACTGGACAAACGTCACAACTTACTAAAAATAGTAAGTCTGAAAAATGTTGTCAAATGCATATGCATGTCATACCACTGTGAAGCTCTCTGAAAACCCAGAAAGAATCCAGAAACCAATCCTGCATGCAAACTCCAGATTGAAATGCATGTCACATCCCTGAAATGCATGTCACATCCTTCTGAAGCTCTTTGAAAACCCAAAAGGAATCCATAAACCAAACTGCAAAACTCCAACATGCAAACCCTTGAATTCACAACAGAAGCCTTCAAACAGCTCGAAACCCTAATTTTGCATCTGGCTAGCCTACAGGCATCTGGGAATGGGCTAACAGTCACTGGAAAGCATAGTGCTAAAACTGGGGACATTATAGTCCACCCTTCCCAATATTGCTTGCCCTCAAGCAATACCACCACAACTCTAGAAAAATTTAAACTGATCTGTACCAAAACAAGTAGAATCCCAGGGTCCCATGTCCATCTCAAGAAGGAACAACCATGTCGATGTTGCACCACTCTGATCTCATAAGTGAAACCATCGTGCCAACACTGCACTAACCTCCCTTTTAACCCCAGAATGTTACCATCCCTGAAACTCAAGCTGAAGAAACTGGAAGGACTGAAATCAATACCATGCAGCATCTCATGCCCAAAAGACTTTGAGTAATCAATATCAACAATGCCATGGTCTATCATTAATATGTGCAATAGGAAAGATAACCCACTCAACTTAGAATCAAACCCTTCAGCATACCTCCATATGGTATCTGATAGAGCCACAACTGCATAGGTGACTTCTCCAAATCTCCTTGCAAAAAGGAAAACAATCTTGTGCAAGAGCTCAACCAACTCATCCCCATAACTCCATATGAATCTACTATGCCTCATCTGAATTATTTTGATACAACCATGGAGACTACTGAAAACTCTTACAGTTCCCACTCCAAGAGCCTCAGAATAATGAACCAAAGCAAGAAAAGGTTCACTGTCCCAGACCAATATTGTGAGAGAACTATCAAAATTTGCATCACAAACCTCCATAAGATGAACTCAGAGAGTAGGAAAGGTTCGAAGAAACAAATAATCATTGCTGCTCAAAGTTGGGATCAACGAAATACAATGCACTCTACACAAGGAATAATAGCAGTGCCATAGGAATTCCCAAGTATGAGCATGTGAGAAGAGCATCCTGATGCACCCAATCATCTCATAAATGGCTGGAAAACACACCCAAGAAATCTCCAACTGATATCTTCCACCTATTTGACAAGAAATGATGAACCAACTCTCCTGAACGAGAGCAACTCCCCATGTAAGGTTGTAATGTCCCCTTCTCAAGCCTGACATTTCTAGTGACCGTTAGCCTTTCTTGGGAACCCGAAGGCTAGTCGGAAGTTAAAATTAGGGTTTCCTAATTTTGAGGAGGTCATTGCTCAGAGATGGTGGATTCCTTCTGGGTTTTCAGAGGGCTTCGCAGTGGTATGATCATTTCGGCATTCGGAGCACTTTTTGGAATTTACTATTTTTAGTAAATTCTATTTTTGGCAGCTTTCCAGATGAGCTCAGGTTGGTTGACTTTCGGCTTCAGATTGATCAGTTGACTTCATCAGTATCGGCTTCAGGGCACTTTCGGAGAAATAAGTTAAGTCATTTAAATTAAAAAGTCACGTTTTAATTATTATATTTTAACGTTGACCCTTGGCTTAGAGTTAATGACTTAAGGTTGTTTTAAAAAGGTGGTCATTTGAGGGTGGCGCCTCATTAATGAATATTTTAATTATTCTAAAGTCTGAGCAAGCTTGTTGAGCGCATTAATTAAAGTATGATATTTATTAAAAATATCAAATCAAAAGCTTGAAGGCAAAAGTACGCCCATCATTGAGGAGGATGGGTTTTGACCTAAAAACAGATTTTAGGGTTTTGCGAAGTCAACGGAAGGATTATAAAGAGGAGTCTTAGTGCATCATTCTTCATCTTTGGACTATGCTAATGTTATGCTGCCGAAATGGTTGCGGGAATTCTTCGAGGAATGAATGCCTCCTAGTCTGGGCTCGACTTCATGCTTGAAAGATAGCATCTAGTGGAGATTTTAGCATGCTTATGAGTGATTCAATCATTTGTAAGTTTGCCTTTGTTTTTGTGCATTGTAATCATCATTGTAATTAGTTAGATCTGTTTTCAGCATATTTGAGGTATTTCTAAAAGTGCAGATTAGCTACAGCAGATCCACGTTTATATTCATAACTCAAAAAATACAAAAGAGTTAGTTCTGGGTATTGCATTGATAGTAGTGTCAAGGAAGGGCGAATATTTGTCTCCAATCTTAGATTTTATTATTGTGTATTTAATTTTTAAAGTCAAATCGAATTCTTCAGCTGGGGCCGTACTTTCTCATGCATTGGGAATTGTGCATTTAATTATTTGGAATGTTTAGAGTCTGTTTCTTCATATCATCTTGAGCGCCATTTTGTTGGGAGTCTTGTGGTTTAAGAATCAGGTCATTTGAGCGAGTGGATAGGGAGTTGTGAGCATTTGAAGGTTTTCTTAAGCTGCTGTTTTTATGAGCTTAATACAGATTTGTAAAAAGAACAGAAAACAGAATTAATATTTCCGACTCATTGTGGGAAGTTGATGTGGCCTCTTGAATCAAATCAAGGGAATGATTATTGCATTGTAATTGGTGATTATTTCTAGTTCTAATCTCTTGACAAGCATATGCTCTTCATTCTGTAAACTGACAGTAGTACTGGCAGTATTTATTGAGCTTTCCAAAATCTATGTTGTAATGCTTTATTCCCTTCGAAGTGATTGTAATAGTTAAGTCTCCGCCCTATGGTAGCTACTTTCCCATCTTGGGTCAGCAAGCACATTCTGGGTGTCGAGCTCTTTCCTGTTTTCAGCATTTCATTTCAAGCTTTGTTTCCTGTAATCACTCCGTCATATGGTCGCCCCTCACTCCGCATTGGATTGGGTAGCACATACTTGACGTCGAGTTCCTTTCTGTACTTAGCGTAGAGGACCCTCTGACCAATGCTCACCATCATCGGTGCCATTCTGGTTAGAGTTTCAGCATAAGCAATTTCATTTAGATCCTCTGACCAATGCTCGCCATCATCGGCGCCATTCAGGTTAGAGTTGCTTTCCTGCACGTTTTGGTTTATCCATCTAACCTTAACGGGTGCACTGTTTGTAATTGGAAATCGGTTATTCGAAAAACGAAAAAATTTGGCTCGGAATATTTCAAAGGTAGCTGGTTTGCCCCAAACCAGCAAGCTTGTGTCTCAAAATCTGCCCTTGTCTAAGCCAAAGATCACTCCCAAGAGTAACCATCTGTTCATCTCTCCAATCCACACTTAAAATTTCTTTCCAATCCATTTGTTGATGTACAAATGGGACCACTAGATGGCTGGTAAGGAAGTTAGCAACACGACTAATTCTGAAATTTTGATCCTAATCCCTCCAAGAATTCCTCCAACCATCCCCAATAAGCCTTGTCATACCATGCCGAGGATGCCAAACAAGGATACCCAACCAAGAATGATTCCCAACACACCGGAAAGAGCACACAACACGTCTCCAAGTGTCCATCATAACCAAATGCACTCTCAAGGAATTAGTGTCTTCTCTCATGAACCCCTAAAGCCCAACCATGAAAGTGTCAACATCAATGGAGCATAGAACAATTGTTGTCATCAAAACCAACTCCCAAAATGGGCTAATATGAGCCAAAACGTCACTCAACCCAAGGGATGGATTGTTAAGGAAGTAAACAATCTGTTTTGGTTCTTCTTCCTCCCCTTCCTCTTGAGTAACATGTGATGTCCCCTCGCTAGAACAGTTCTCGGGAATAGTGTGTTAGCCCTTTATTGGACCCTTGTGGGCTAGCCAGATTGGTTAGAGGGTCAGTGGTACTTTCTGGAGAGTTTGATCATTCTGGTTTTCAGAGCCCAGTGACTGGTTCACAGCAGGCGTTGGCATTTCAAGAGTCCACAACTTCTGACGGCACAGGAATATTTGGAGTTTTGAGTGAGTTATGAATTTTTAAGTGATTGAGTTAATTATTTAACTTAATGCCTTTTATTAAAGTCACATCGACTTTAATACATTTTTATATCACTTAAAATATTCTAAAAGGTGATTTAATATTTTAATGACTTAAAATATTAAAGTGCGCTCAAGTATTAAGTCTTGACTATTGAAAAGGACTAAATAAAATATTAAAAGATTTAAATGATTGCAAAAGGGCGTATCTTCTTGAAATGCGTGCCATTTGGGTATAAAGCAATCTTTGGCAATGAGAAACTCACCTTTTGATATTTCAACTTTGCCTTGTGCTATTTCCTGTGCATTCTCCTGTGATCAGGGTTTGAACAAACTGCCATTGAAGAACAATACCTCTTCAGTGTGAGCACTCTTGAGATTGTGAAAGATCAATCGAATCAATGCATGTTGAGAGCTTCATTCAGAGGTACTACAGATTCAGACAGAGATTATATATATTGAGATTTCTTGTTGTTTGCAATAAATGAGGGTTTCTTCCTGGTGGCGCATCCTTCTTCAGAGTCAGAGCCTTCCAGCAGAGATTCTTTCTATTCTTTCCTTGGCCATATGGCCTACCTTGGGATTCGTGCCTTGAGAGAGGCGTGTGAAGGGTTAGGCTGAAACGCCTCCCTTTTGTTTGCTTTTGGTCTTCCATCCTTTGCGTCTTGCATTTTCAGAGTATTGTATCCAGTTTCGAGGCAGGAGAACTCAGATCTGGAGGCTTGGCGTCCTTATTTGTCAGTTTCTCAGCATTCTTGGCTGGCGAGCTGGCTACTGTTTTAAATAAAATAACTGAAGACTTTCTGGTATGTTTGTTATTCATGATCTCATTGTTACAATATAATAACAACTTCTGCATTTCAATTATGTGAGAAATTGCTTTGTATTCCAGTTTACAAGCTTAAATATGTTGCGCCCCTTCTCTTCTGTCTATCAAATATTCTCTAAAAAACTAAATAACACTTAAAGATTTAAGAAAAATTGGGGTTTTTGAGTTGAGAGCCAGCAGGGCTCATCACAGTGGTATCAGAGCTCTGATCCTGCCAGCTTGTGGGGTTAGAAAAATTTATGAAGTCACACAAAGAGGGATTTGGCAAGTTCTACTCCAGAGGGGGCCCTAGAAATCAGAGAGGTGATCATAATCCTTTCCCACCATTTCCGTTTGAAGAACAGGAGGAGGAAATAGACTTGGATATGATGCTCTGAGCTTTCTAGACTTATTGTTGAGTGACAGTAGAGTTCCCAGTGCTGGTGATTTATTACAGGAGAACCAGGATATTATGAGGGCACTCAGAGAGAATATACAGAAAGCCCAAAATCAGTAGAAGCAATATGCTGATCAGAAACGAGTAGAGCGGTCTTTCGAGATCGATGATTTGGTGTACCTGATGCTTCAGCCTTATAGGCAGTCCACCCTTCGTAAGAAGGGCTCCGAGAAACTTAAGCCACGATACTATGGACCTTTCAGAGTTGTCAGACGTATCGGTGAAGTGGCTTATGAGTTAGATCTTCCGGTGGACAGTAGGGTTCACAATGTGTTCCATGTGTCGCGCCTCAAAAAGGCGTTGGGACAACACGTAATTCCTTCTATTGATTTGCCACCCCTGGATGATGAGGGGAAATTGGTTTTGATACCTGAGGCCGATTACGGATTCGAGGCGATAATCTTCGGGCCGGGTTATCAGCGGGGAATGCTTAAAGTTAAGTGGGAGGGATCTCTGCGTGAGAGGATGCTACTTGGGAGAGTAGGTATTCTTGGCATCGGCTTGAGTTTGCTTGTGGACAAGCAAATTCGGGGAAGGCGGACTATGATGTCCCCTCAGCTTCGACAGTTCTCGGGGAGCGGTGTGGTAGCCCTTTATTGGACCCTTGTGGGCTAGCCAGATTGGTTAGAGGGTCAGTGGTACTTTCTGGAGAGTTTGATCGTTCTAGTTTTCAGAGCCCAGTGACTGGTTCACAGCAGGCGTTGGCATTTCAGGAGTTCACAGCTTTTGACGGCACAGGAATATTCTGAGTTTTGAGCGAGTTATGGAATTTTAAGTGATTAAGTTAATTATTTAACTTAATGCCTTTTATTAAAGTCACATCAACTTTAATATATTTTTATATCACTTAAAATGTTCTAAAAGGAGATTTAATATTTTAATGACTTAAAATATTAAAGTGCGCTCAAGTATTAAGTCTTAACTATTGAAAAGGACTTAATAAAATATTAAAAGATTTAAATGATTGCAAAATGGCGTATCTTCTTGGAAATGCGTGCCATTTAGGTATAAAGCAATCTTTGGCAATGAGAAACTCACCTTTTGACATTTTGACTTTGCCTTGTGCTATTTCCTGTGCATTCTCCTGTGATCAGGGTTTGAACAAACTGCATTGAAGAACGATACCTCTTCAGTGTGAGCACTCTTGAGATTGTGAAAGATCAATCGAATCAGTGCATGTTGAGGACTTCATTCAGAGGTTTTACAGATTCAGACAGAGATTATATATATTGAGATTGCTTGTTGTTTGCAATAAATGAGGGTTTCTTCCTGGTGGCGCATCCTTCTTCAGAGTCAGAGGCTTCCAGCAAAGATTCTTTCCATTCCTTCCTTGGCCGTACGGCCTACCAGGATTAGGTACTTGAAGGGATTAGGCTAGAAATGCCTCCTTTTGTTTTCTTTTTGATCTTCCATCCTTGGCGTCTTGCATTTTTGAGTATTGTATCAATTTGGCCGGAGACTCGGATCTGGAGAGCAGCGTCCTTATTTGTCGGTTCGGCATTCTTGGTGGTGACTCTTGTTTTAAATAAAATAAGCTGGGGGAGCTTTAAGTATGTTTGTTATTCATGATCTCATTGTTACAATATAATAACAACCACGTTTCGAAGTGCGAAATTGCTTTGTATTCGAGTTCTAGCTTAAATATGGTAAGCCCCTTCTCTTACATCTGCTATCAAATATTCTCTAAAGAGCTAAATAACCTTAAAGATTTAAGAAAATTAGGGTTTTGAGTTGAGAGCCAGCGGGGCTCATCATAACAAGTCTGAATTCTTCATCTCTTCCCTTGTGGAGACTTTATCCTCTAACCCACTTATGCATTCATTATCAAAACTTGTGAGGAAATGATATTTGTCAAGTTTGAAAACTTTCGGGCTGCCATTAATGATGCTCATACCAAGAATATTACAAGCTCCATACACTTTATCATGTCATTAATTTTGGATGAAGATGATATCTCTAACATCCTGTTGGCTGTTTCGAGACCCATAAGACAACATTTCAAATTTGGTTCAGTTGTCATCATTTCAATTAGCCATCACATAATTTCAGTTGCTTACAAACAGGTGGATTGGCAAGAATTTTCAGTCAAGGAATGGAGTATTTATTGGTTGGATTTTAGTGATGAAAAATTCCCAATCTTTGAAGGAGTGTTGTCATTTTGTTCCATCTTTCTTCAACAATTGTTTGCACTTGTTTGAAGAAAGTCTCTTCAGGGTCTTGCTCTCTTGCATTTATGCTGCACTTGATCTTCTCAAGCATTGAGTCTATACCATCATATATCTCTCCAATGCATGGCTTGTCCATGACAGTATAGCGAATCATACTCAAAATGGGCTCAGTGAAGCTAAGGAGATACTCCACATGATCCCACCATGAGTCATCTAATATCATGTTCTTAATTTTTGTTACTCTTCTAGTGTTGCTTTGCCTCCATATAGACCAATTGTTACTAATCACCATGCTAGAAAGTGTCTCTCTAACTTTCACAAGTCATCTCAAGACAATTGTGTTAGAGGCAAAGCGGGTCTCTGCAACCTTTTGCAAATTAAAAAAAAGCTTTAAAGAAGAATTTAAATTAGAATACACAATCAAGTTATGAAAATCAGAAAATGTAAATATTACTTCACTTACCTTCAATAGCTCCAATTTTGAAAATGGTCTAAAGATCCCTTGAGACAAGTGGTGGTTGGTGACAAACATCTAAATGTCCTCAGCCTCAGCATACAATTCTTTGATCCATGTAATTTTATTCCCAATCTTTTGCAGCATAAGATTGAGTGAATGGACCGCACAAGGTGTCCAAAAGATATGTGAATATCTTTCCTCAACCAACAACCTTGTAGCTCTACAATTCTTGGCATTGTCCATTACAACTTGAACAACATTCTTGGAGTCCACTGTAATGAACCCGGACCAATTTTTTTTTTAATTTTCAGCCTGTTTTACAATGCAACCGCGCGGAATTTAAGGTTAATTTGGAAAACCCAAACGATGCAGGAATAACTATAACCAAGAATGTGTCCAAGATGGACAAACATATGGTCAGAGGATTTGATACAATGCATAACTGGAAATGAACTCTAACCAAGAATGCGTCTAGGATAGACGAGCATATGGTCAGAGGATCTAGTGCATGTTGAGCTAAAGTAACTCTAACAAAGAATGCGTCGAGAGATGGCAAGCATATGGTCAGAGGGTCACTAAGGCTACTAACTGAAATTAAATAGGCAGCATAGCCATCCTCTTCCACTAAAGTGGGCATACAAAATGTAAAGTGCCGAAAGTAAAAGAGCTAATAAGTAATACAGATTTAGCGTTACAATATGATGAACAATTTGCAAATACAATGAGATATAGATCACCAATGATCTCCAAAATGTTAGGAAATGAACTTGAAACAAGTACAAGCTATCCAACATATGAAATATAGAAAAAGTGACTAAAATATCAGGTCTGATATAAAATTGCAGCAATCAGAAAATTCATACCAGCAAACCCTAGAATCACCAAAATGCTCATAACTTCGTCAAAACACCTCTGAATGATGTAGAACTGAATTCAAATGAGAGCTAGGAGTTGAGCAACAAATACCAAGCCAAGAAACTCCTCCAAATAGTAGTGATTTATTTATGCACGCTTTTCAATGCAACCTCAAAGAAGGTACAACCTCCAAAATAGTTCTACTAGCAAGATAAAATCTAAGACACCTCCAAAAAATCTAAAAACTTGCGAGGGGTGCCCAAGGTAGACT
>VDFB02356101.1:0-14983 GCA_007258455.2 Sequoia sempervirens
AAGAATTGAATTCAAGAATGAAACACAGTGAAAACAAGAACAAGGAACTTTATTTATTGAAAATGATTCAAGAATACAAAATTTGTTCTTCTGTCCGCCTTTTACATGCTTTAATATATATTCCCAATTAGATAATTTCCTTTTGAATCTCCCTCATCGAGTGAAACTACCTAAAATGCCTTGTGAATTTTAATATTCCATGCTTCTTTACCTTTTTACAATTTTCCCCATCTTTAGCAACATTTGGAAATCTATTTTTTTTGTGACCACCTAAGGACCTGAAATACAATGAAGTAGGTCTTTATATAAAATTTACATGAATTTACAAATGGGCATTCAATCTAGATAAAAAATTTCCTATGAGAGGTAACTAGTAACCTAGGTTCTCCTGCACCAGTTAGTAGTTTGAAAAAATGCCTCAAAGAAATGCGGTCTCATGGTGATGGAATTCCATTCCATCACCACATGAGACCACATTTTTTTGATGCATTTCTTCAAACTACTCACCACCTTTCCTATATTTTTCATACATGTTCACCAAAGCATTTTATCAAACTACTCACTTCCTTGTAGTTGTTGCTATGGCTAAAAGCCTAAAATAGGTGCTTTCCAACAAACTATATGGATGCTTGGAAAAATATCTATCAAAGCATAATAGTAAGCAATAATACCATAGAGAAGGCAATGAAATTTTTGAAAAAATGCTTGGAAGAAATGCGGTCTTATGGTGATGGAATGCCATGACGTGCATTTTTTTGTAATGACATGCCATCACCACGGGACCCCATTTCTTTTGAAGCATTTTTTCAAATAGTTCACTGCCTTCTCTATGCCACCATAGTTATCATACATGTCTACGAAAGCATTTAATCAAATGGTTTAGCGGCTTGCTGCTATGGGTAAAGGCCTAAAAACACATCCTTTCGAACAAGATATGGATAGAGTAAATAGTAAGAATGATAATCATAAATATATAGTTTAATACTTGTACTCAAAATTTTGTTCATTAGATCTCATACATTATAAGTCATAACGTGGATCGCTATTGTAACTTTTTTGTGATTGAATAATTTGTTGTTTTATTTTTAGATGTTGGTTGTGGAAACACCTCCAAATGTTACGAGGGCAATGGATATCGGTGTTTCATCTTCTATACAATCCTTGATGGCTTTGATAGGGGAGGTATGAGACAAATTACTAAATTTTAATTTACATTCGTTATTATAGATGTTAGTTCTAGTGAAAAATCAAATCAATATTGATTCGTAGTTTAATTCCTATTTGGATGGTTTATACTGGGCTTGAGCACGCCTCAACATTGGTGTGAAAATATTTCCATCATGGAGAGTGATCGTGAGATGGCCGTAAGTGATTATTTTGTTAAATATATAATTTTTTATAATGTAATTTCTATATATTAATGTCTTTACTTCTTATTGTAACAATTAAGACTTCACTAGGAGCTAAACTATAGGAGGAGCAGTAAGAGCACTCCTCGAGCACAGCAAAAATGAGTGACGGACTTATCACCATCAGATCACCAAACAAAGGGAAATAATTTATTTCCAAAGCATGGAGAGAAATGAATTTTGATTCTAGAGCCCTTTGTTGTATGCCTAGACATGGCAATTTTGTACATATCTTGTATTGGATATATTTGACATTGTATGCCTATATGGCATTCTCGTAAGCCTATATGGCTATTTTGTAACTATATTTTATACTTATATCGACATATATTGATGTATGCGTACATGGCTATTTGGTTAATACAAATCTTTTTTATCGATGGTGTGTATATTTGCATTATAAATTCATGGTCAATAGATATGAGTTACTTGTATTCAAGTGTATACTTTACAACTTACATGTATACCTTTTGACTTACATGTGTTCCAATGCATACTTTGTGACTTACGCGTTTTCATGTGTATACCTTGTATTCGTGCATATACTTTGTATTAAGTTGTGTATACCATGTATTTGTGTGTATACTTCAAGGCATACGTGTTTGCGACTACTTGTGCTTCCCTTATACATGTACATGCTTGACTTATTCACGTGTATACTTATTAATTGGTTAGCCCTAGCATTGATCATTACTGTCCTTCATGGTTTGTCTTGAATAAATTAATTGATTGATAGTAAACAAATAAGTATCTAAGAGAAGAAAATATGTTTTCAATTGGTATTATATGAAATGATTGATAAAAAGATTCCAATTTATATTTAATCCTTTGATTGGAACAACTGAATTAGGAAAAGGATACATAATCTTCATGTAACACTTGCAAAACATAATATTCAGAGTAGATGAAGTAGTCAACTTCTTGACACATTATCTATGTTACCGGGTTCTTCTATTTTAGCCCTGGTTTTGGTTTTGGTTCGCTTAGGTGGTGCAGGTCCTGGTTCGGTTTGCCTATGGGTTCAACCAGGGTCCTTCATTTTTGGGTCTAGTTTGCCCAAGCAGAACCCAAGAGAACCTGGGTAAAACCCAGATAGAACCCAGGCAAACCAAGACAAAACTCGTGTGCCTAGGCATCCAAAAAAGTCTTTTTTTGAACATTTTTTTAATGTTTTATGGATCGTTTGACTTTGACCCACACCCAAGGGAACCCTAAAAGTGACGTCTAAATCACTTCAAACACCTTAACTACCTCATTCTTATTCATTTTTTTTGCAAAAAATAATTTTAATTCCAAGAGACCGAGCTTTCATTTTTGCTTGCTAGATTGAAAGCGGATTGTGACACAACTTTCTTTTTTCAAAAATTGTTCTGCATCATTGAACTAAGAATTTATCGCACATCTATAGAGAAACAAAGGAATACTACAAACTAAAACACATTACACTTTTGTTCTCACTGACTTGATGTACTCTCCAACATCTCTCTTCTCTCATGCGAAGAGTTAGAATTGCTTGGCCATGCCTTTGCATCATTTAGGAAGTTTTTCTCTTTTTGACAATGTCAAAAGCATGGTTGCATATAGATTAGGCAAAATAATTTTCCTTTTAGATTAGCAATGCATGGAAGTTTCAAAAAGTATCCTTGATATTACAAAAAGATGTGTTTATACCATAGCAACAAAAATCTTTTGGGGAAAAAATCGGCAAACCAAAAGTATAATATTTTTTGAAAAAATTAGGAAAAAGTCTAGAAAAATCAGAAAAAAATCAGATTTAAAAAAAAAGGTAAAAAAAGTAGAACAAGAGATAAAAACTTTAAAAAAAATAAAATAAAGGCATTTCCATAGCATAGAGATATAGAGAGGAAATAAAATAAAGAGTTTAACTAATAAATTGTAAAAAATAGTTTTTTGTAGTTTATATTCATATCGTTGATTACATTGCATTGCACATCTTTCAAACTCAAAGCATTGCTTCACATTGAATAACTAATAACTAGATGCTGATAGATGACAAAATTTCAATTACAATATAGTTTTTACAAAGTCAACCTAAACAGTTATGCAATTACTTCACATTGCATAACTAATAACTAGGAGCAGCTGCCAATTGCATTTGCTTGTCATGGCATTCTATGAGACCACATTTCTTTGAGGCATTTTTTCAAATAGTTCTTTGCCTTGTCTATACTACCACATTTTTTGATACATGTCTACCAAAGCATTTTGTCAAATAGTTCACTGCCTTGTTGCTGCTGAAAGCCTAAAACAGATGCTTCGAACAAGCTATGGATGCTTGGAAAAATCTATCAAAGTATAATAGTAAAGCAATATCATAGACAAGGCAGTGAACTCTTTGAAAAAATGCCTCAAAGAAATGAGGTCTCATGGTGATGGAATGCCATGACAATCAAAGCATTTGATTGTCATGGCATTCCATCACCATGAGACCTCATTTCTTTGAGGCATTTTTTCAAAGAGTTCACTGCCTTGTCTATGCTAACACATTTTTCATACATGTCTATCAAAGCATTTTATCAAATAGTTCATTGCCTTGCTGCTATGGCTAAAAGCCTAAAACAGGTGCTTTCGAACAAGCTATGGATGCTTAGAAAAAATCTATCAAAGCATAATAGTAAGCAATAGCATAGACAAGGCTATGAACTGTTTGAAAAAATGCCTCAAAGAAATTTGGTCTCATGGTAATGGAATGCCATGACAAGAAAGGTATGGATTGTCTGTGCTTCCATCACCATGAAACCACATTTCTTTGAGGCATTTTTTCAAAGAGTTCACTGCCTTGTCTATGCTAACACATTTTCATACATATTTACCAAAGCATTTTATCAAACAGTTCACTTCCTTGCTACTATGGCTAAAAGCCTAAAATAGGTGCTTCCAAACAAGCTATGGATGCTTGGAAAAAATCTATCAAAGCATAATAATAAGCAATAGCATAGATAAGGCAACAAATTGTTTGAAAAAAAGCCTCAAAGAAATGTGGTCTCAATGGTGATGGAATTCCATGACAATCCATAGCAATTTGCTTGTCATGGCATTTGTCATGCCATTCCATCACCATGAAACCACATTTCTTTGAGGCATTTTTTCAAACAACTCACTGCCTTGCCTATGCTACCACATTTTTCATACATGTCTACCAAAACAATTTATCAAACAATTCACTGCCTTGCTGCTATGGCTAAAAGCCTAAAAAAATTACTTTCGAACAAGCTATTGCTTGGAAAAAATCTATCAAAGCATAATAATAAGCAACAAGCTATGGTCTCATGGTTTTTTTTACGCGAAAATCAACGTGATTTTATTCACATTTTTTTGCAGGTTATAAACACATTTTTTTTTGGCAATTTTGTTGTTTTAAATGACATTCAAGTTTATGGTGGTTTTTTGTTTATATGATAATATGTGATATTCTAATCCTAATTCATGCTTCTAGGTTGCATAGATATATATTTTGTTTTTACATATTTTTTGTACCAACGAACCCAAAACAAACTGAACCCCCCTCCAAATTTTTTTGGCCAAACCGGCGAACCAAACCCCCGAACCTGAACCTCAAAACCTATTCCAACACTTTTCATTCTACCTGCACAAACTTAATTGACCACGAAATTATGTTTCCCCTTGACTTTACCCACATTTACTCCCTCAAACCTCTCTTTTTCATTCAAAATCCCTATTTTCCCAACTAGGGCATGTCATGCCATAACATACTTTTGACCTCCCCTATCCTTGTAGACCTTTTGAACACATCAAACTCCACAATCTCACCCTATTTCCAACCTATTCTAACTTATTTTCAAGCAATTTATTCTTTTCACCTCTTCTAGCCTTGCTTTTAAGGGGCCTCAACTTTGAATTTTCAACAGGGGAAACATTAGTAATCTCTTCCAATGCCCTTACTAATGCTATTTTCTTATTCCTACTCCCTATCCTACTTACATCAGGCCTATATCACCGAGACACAACTTGAACAATAGGTGGAATGGCCTATTTCAACATACTACGCTTAAACCCTTAAGGGATCAATTCGGTTGAACGTAGCTCAGAACGATTCTGCATGTTTGGGTGAGAAATAGCACCATGCCTAGCATAAACATGCCTATTCAGACGCGTTGGAACAGTCCGTTTGGTCGCATGAGTTGCAGAACGAAAGTTGCACCACTTTGCAACTTTCCACTGCCTCCATTTGACATTTTTTCCATCAACTAAAAACTGGACACCACGGGAAAATCACTCCAAGATAATGAAAATTGAGAGAGGTTATTATAGAGGGCCCTAGCATGATCCCATGGGATTAGATGAGAAGTTTCTAAGCATCATGGTGTCTGAGTAACCTGATGCTAAATTTTGCAGCCATTTTGCCCTTTAGACCCTTAAGGGATCAATCCGGTTGAACGTACCTCAAAGTGATTTCGGGTGTTTGGGTGCAAAAGAGGACCATGCCTAGCGTAAAAATTCTTGTTTAGATGTGTTGGAAAATCCATTTGGTCATATGAGTTGTAGAACGAAAGTTGCACCACTTTGCAACTTCCACTGCTTGCATTTGACACTTTTTCCATCAACTGAAAACTGGACACCACGGGAAAACCACTTTGAGATAACAAAAAATGAGAGAGGTTATTGTAGAGGGGCCCAACATGATCCCATAGGATTAGAAGAGAAGTTTCTAAGCATCACGGTGTCCGAGTAACCTCATGCTGAATTTTGCAACCATTTTGCCCTTTGGACCTTTAAGGGATCGATTTGGTTGAATGTAGCTCAAAGCGATTCCACGTGTTTGGGTGTGAAAGAGGACCATGCCTAGCGTAAACATGCCTATTCAGACGCGTTGGAATAGTCCGTTTGGTCACACGAGTTGCAGAACAAAAGTTGCACCACTTTGCAACTTTCCACTACTTGCATTTGACACTTTTTCCATCAATTGAAAACTATACACCATGGGAAAACCAGTCCGAGATAACAAAAAATGAGAGAGGTTATTGTAGAGGGGCCCAACACAATCCCATAGGATTAGATGAGAAGTTTCTAAGTATCACGGTGTTTGAGTAACCTCATGCTGAATTTTGCAGCCATTTTGCCCTTTGGACCCTTAAGGGATCGATCCGGTTGAACGCAGCTTAGAGTGATTCCACGTGTTTGGGTGCAAAAGAGGACCATGCCTAGCATAAAAATGTCTATTTAGATGCGTTGGAATAATCCATTTGGTCACACAAGTTTCAGAACGAAAGTTGCACCACTTTGCAACTTTCCACTGCTTGCATTTGACACTTTTTCCATCAACTGAAAATTGGACACCACGGAAAAACCATTTTGAGATAATGAAAATCGAGAGAGGTTATTGTAGAGGGGCCCAACGGGATCCCATAGGATTAGACAAGAAGTTTCTAAGCATCACGGTGTCTGAGTAACCTCATGCTGAAGTTTGTAGCCATTTTGCCCTTTGGACCCTTAATGGATCGATCTGGTTGAATGTAGCTCAGAGCGATTCCGCGTGTTTGAGTGGGAAAGAGGACCATTCTTAGTGTAAAAATTCCTATTCAGACGCGTTGGAATAGTCTGTTTGGTCACACAAGTTGTAGAACAAAAGTTGCACCACCTTGCAACTTTCCACTGCTTGCATTTGACACTTTTTCCATCAACTGAAAACTGGACACCACGGGAAAACCACTTCAAGATAACAAAAAATGAGAGAGGTTATTTTAGAGGGACCCATCGCGATCATATAGGATTAGAGGAGAATTTTCTAAGTGTCACAATCTCCAAGTAACCTTATGCTGAAGTTTGCAGCCATTTTTCCCTTTGGACCCTTAAGGGATTGATCCGGTTGAACGTAGCTCAAAGCGATTCCACATGTTTGGGTGTAAAAGAGGACCATTCCTAGCGTAAAAATACCTATTTGGACGTGTTGGAATAGTCCGTTTGGTCACACGAGTTGTAAGATGAAAGTTGCACCACTTTGTAACTTTTCTTTGCTTGCATTTGATACTTTTTCCATTAATTGAAAACTGGAAACCACGAGAAAACCACTCTGAGATAACAAAAACTGAGAGAGATTATTGTAGATTTCCCCAACACAATCCTATTGGTTTAGATAGAGATTTTGTAAGTGCCATGGTATCTGAGTAATACCTCGTCAAAGATTGCTACCCTTTTGCACTTTGGGATTTGATGTTTCATTGAACTGTACGGTTCCGTATAGGGTGATTGTGCTTTTTGTTCAATGGAATTTTGTGGGCAGCAGACTTAACTCCATTTTAGTTTTGGTTTGGTTGGATTTCAAGTGATTTTGTGTATTTTAGAAGCCAATTATTGAGGGTCGGTTTGTATACCCTGTTTTAAGGGTTTTGAGTGCATTAAAATGTCATATTAAGCCTTTCACCCACTGTATGCTTCTATAACTTGATCAAAAGGCTTAGTTATGGTTATAAAACATACGTGCATAGTTTTTTGTGCAAGGGAGGCGAATAGAGGGTTTTTAGGTGATGCCCCAAATGTCAAATGGTGCATTTTTTAGTGGAAAATGGTGGTTTACTGCTAGGGTTTGAGGAAATATTTGGGGGAAGCGATATCTCTTGAACTTTTAAGCTTGTGTAGAAATTTTTGAATGTGTTTTAGGCTTTGGTTGGCTGTGGGAAGTTTTGAGTATGGGTTTTCAACAAACCCTTGCCTAACTTATAGTCTCCAAATCTCATCAAATGGGCTTATCTTTTAGAGAAGGTCATCCAATGGCCAACCAAACATCAATCAAGCTTTAACATAGACCCTAAGACAAATTTAAAAGAGATCATACCATGTTTCTTTGAACCATTATAAAGATCCAATAGACCACCTTGCATAAAGGCTACTAAATTAGCCCTATTTATAAAGAGATGACCTTTTAAACACTAGATCTTCACTCAAACTCTTGAAACAACTGTATATTATGTGTCAAAACCTCCAATTCCATGATTTGTTTCCAGGTCCAAGACCTCTACACCCCTAATACACCAAACCCTCTATTTCAAGCAAAATACTTGGGGTTTTAATGAAACTCCTATCTCCCGCACCTGCCATACCCAAAAAAAGCACCAAACACACTTACCAGAACCTGTACATGGTGAATAATACATTACATGGACATTCCTTCCCACATTTTGTCAAAACAACACTTGAAACCCTCATTTTCATCATGAAAATACCCTGCTACAGCCCTAGAACATCATCCCAAACACCCAACCTTAACTCCACAACATTATAATCAAGTTAGGCATGTATTTTACAAGTTATAGTACCCATTCCATAAGTTACAATAGGCACAAAAAGTGGAATGGGTCGAATTACATCATGAAAGCCTTCAATCCAAGAACACTGTGAAATTAGGTAGTAGCAATAAAAACAAGATAACCTTCTTACCCATCCTAAAGTTTGGACCACATCCATTACCTCCACATAAAAATCAACATCCTTGGTCTTCTTGGTTCCCATGCCTTGATATGGTTATGTAAATGAAAATGAAGCAAAGTAATCATCTCCTTCTCTGCTGGCTGGAAGAATGCATGCTTAATGTTTTGATACATGATATCAACTCCCTCTTTTGCTCTCATGGTTGAATATCAAAATCTAGTATGGTGGGCCTCCAGAGTTCCAATCATCTTTATTCCTCTTCCACCAAATGCTGGCCTGATCCACACGTCTATCAGCCTAATTGGATTTTTTTTGAAAGCTGAAGTTTCTCCCAAGTCACCAATGTAGCTCTCTTTTCCTTTTTAGACTCTTTCATTACTACATATTGTCTCTTGGATTTAATCATCTGTACCACATGGTTGATGTGCTTTGAATCCTTGCATCTAAAGGAAATTTCCTTTACATAAATACTGCTAGGGAATTTCAATGTTGCCACTGTAGTTGGTATTAAAGTCGGTACCTGCAACATGAAGAGTGATTCTCATTCCTCTTCTACATTAGAGGGTTCATATCCTTGATCTGACTCTTTTGAATTATTAGAATAGAAATCACTAGCAGAGGCTTTGAAAGGAACTCCATGAAAACCAAGCTCTCTAAATGGTATATCAAACTCTAGTTCAAAATATTTTAGATGAGGTTGCTCCCATAGCTCGCTTACTCGCTTGACAAATCCTTGAAACTCTGTATTGATTTTATTTTTCCTGTCCCTCTCTTGTTGTTCTTCCTCAAATTCATCAAGATCATTGATGTAATTGGGGGAGGTCCTACAACACAAATAATCACAAATTCAACAACCAACCAGGTATTAGATCATCAAGTTCCCCATTTCACTCTTTCTCAATCAAATCACACTATTCCCTTGTAGCATAGGAAACCCACTAAATCGGGTACAAATTCTCAACCACACACTTCAAGTTCACAACCTAAGTCAATTTAGGGGCCCATTATTGAAATTTTTAACATATCAACACAACTCCATAATTTTCTTTGCAACAACTTCTTCAAAACTTGAAATTTCACTCTTTTTAGGCCTCAATTAGGCCACTTTTACAAATGGTTTATATTATAAAATTATCCAAACCTTACCAACTCTTGGGGAATAAATTATAAGGTGTCAAAACTTCAAAATCCACAATAAGATCTCAGTTATACCACCGTACAATGGGTAAACCACAAAATCCTCTATTGTAGCCTAAACCCTATGGGTTTATTGAAAATGATACTTCCAAAGCTAACCACAACCTAAAAATTAGTAAAAATTTTTTGTGATACCCTGCACAAGCTCAAACAATCATAAAATAATGCTTCCCTACACAAAAACACAATTTGATTCTTCAAAACCACCATTTTTCTTAAAGAAAACTCACTTTTACACGCATGGGTTTCACACCCATCTCACTTTCAGACCTCCCCAACACTAACACATCATTACCAAACCTTAATAATGTTAGTGCAGACCTATTTCTCAAGTTACAGAGGCTAAAAAAAGAGGAATGGGTCAAAAAGCCATTTTTATTGACTCAAAACCTTCAAATGTACAAGTTCAGGCCAGTTTTAGTAAATTGATGATAAAATGCACATAAATGTTATGGAAAACCTTCTAAATAGATTAAAAAGAAAGGTAAATCCATATAATATGAAAATATCAACAAATCTAGATCAAATAATTGAAATATAGGCCATACAATCTACTGCTACAACTGAAAATACAAAAAATTCTAGAAAATTTTGAGTTTTTATTGTTTTTGCTTCTTCAAATCACAAAATCCAACCTTCAATTTGAGTTATCCATGTTTTTAAACTCTTTCCCACCAATTAAAAACTGATTCAACTTCCTAACTAACCTTTGAACTGGTTTGACTCTTCACATTCGCTCCATAATACAAATTTTGCAATTTTACAATGTTTGAGTTTGCAAATTTTGCACTTTTTGAAAAACCTAACCTCCTAAACACCTAATAAAACTCAAATATGACTAAAAACATAATAAAATGGTGTCATAGACCTTATTTTAATACAAAACTCAAAATCCTATATTCTACTCCTTATTTGCCTTGATGAACAAAACCTACTGAATGGTGCTCCTACACCAATTATACATTGAACTTCTTGCCCCTCCTAAAGTTTGGACCAAATCCATTACCTCCACATAAAAAATTTAAATCCTTGGTCTTCTTGGTTCCCATGCCTTGATATGGTTATGCAAATGAAAATGAAGCAAAGTAATCATCTCCTTCTCCGCTGGCTGGAAGAATGCATGCTTAATGTTTTGATACATGATATCAGCTCTCTCATCTACTCTCATGGTTGAATACCGAAATCTAGTATGGTGGGCCTCTAGAGTTCCAGTCATCTTTCTTCTTCTTCCACCAAATGCTGGCCTGATCCACACATTTGCCAACCTAATTGACTTTTTTTTGAAAGTTGAAGTTTCTCCTGAGTCACCAGTGTTGCTCTCTGCCTTTTCAGACTCTTTCATTGCTATAGATCGTCTCAGGGATTTAATCATTTGTACCACATGGTTGATGTTCTTTGAATCCTTGCATCTAAAGGAAATTTCCTCAACATAAATATTGCTAGGGAATTTCAATGTCGCCATTGTAGTTGGTATTAAAGCTGGTACCCGCAACATTGAAAATTATCCTTATATAAGAATTCCCTCCATCTTGTTGGATTGTAACACTCTTGATGGTGGCTACATGAAATATGATTCTGATTCCTATTCTACATTAGAGGGAACTCATTTATCCTTGTTCTGACTCTTCTGAATTATCAGAATCAAAATCACTAGCTTCCATATTCAAAAATTCCTAACCACCATCTTCAATAAATTGGCCACCAGTTCAAGTTCATTATGCTTTCATAATACTTTATATCCATGGAGTTTAGCCATTCCGTTATGCCATCAAGTGGAGATTGAGGAATGGCGTCAATGTGGAGTGCATCCCACTTGAAATATTTCAAAATAATAGCCATATCAAATGCCTTTTTCCCAAGTCATACTCTCTCAAGGTTAACAATCTCAATCTTGAACTAATAGTGATTACTAAGAAAGGTAATTCCACCAACTCTATCAAACAATTTACCATAGGAATAATAAAAGCAGAGGATTTGAAAGGAACCATGACAACCAATCTCTCTAAATGGTATATCAAACTCTTAGACCTCATTCTTGCACATTTACAACCAAATTCACAGATTTTCCTTCCAAAGGCTACAAATTTAAATATTGACAATTTTGTAGCAAGAATGCATTTTTTTGCACATTTGACCATCGAGGCTCAAAAAATCACCCTAATACACCTTAAATGGTCTTGATTGACCTTATTTATCATAAATAAACACAAAATACCTTAATCTAATCTATTGGCCACCTATCAACCTTCAAAAAGTGAAATTTTGCAACTAGGAGACTAGGCGCTCCTGCATGAAAATTACATTATGTCCGAGCCTTCAAGAGGCTTTAAATCTAGCCTTTACAAATGATTCTACATATTTCCAATCATACCTAACTATTGAGCTTGTAACTAACATGAATTTTTACATTATAAATCAATTGACCATGTAATATGACCTTATTCAATTGACAATTTACTCAAAACACAATTTACTAACTTAAAATAATTCCATGAACGAAATTTGTTCAATAACCTTGGTGCCCCTGCACCAAATTTCAATATTTCAATAAATGTCATTACAAGTAAAAATCTCATTACAATGCCTTAGGTACTCTATTCTCACAGATATTTAACAATGTCACTCAGATTTGAGATTTTCTTATAATTTCTACATCGTAGGTTCTCATTTAGAGGTTAACTTCAAATGAGTAACTTGAGATTCCCTCACAAAGCTTCACACGCTCTTTTATAATGAATTCAAATCATAATTGAGATTTTTCAAGATCATCAAAATAAGGATGATGCATTGCTTTTTTAGCTGAGATTCTCTTCGATGGCTCAAAAATCAATATTTTCTACAAGGAGAGACCAATCAATTTTTACTAATTTAGTTACAGATGTACGAAAAGTAAAAGAATAAAAATAAACAACTCATCCAAAATGGAAATGAAATGAAAATAGATGGAAGGCACTTAAAAATAGGTATGGCAGTCTCTCAACTTAGTCATTCCTGGTCATACATCTTCACTGCGATTTCCAAGATACCTATTGCACACAACACCTCTCATGAATCTAGAATATCTTGAAATTCGAGATGCTCCTATAATGTCTACATCATAGGTGGTCATGATAAGGTTAACTTCAAATGAATAACTTGAAATTCCCTCACCAAGCTTCACACACACTTTTGTAATGGCTGAAAATCATAATTGAGCTTTGTCAAGATCATCAAAATAGGGATGTTGCATTGCTTTTATGCCTGAGATTCTCTTGGATGGCTCATAAATCTGCATTTTCTACAAGGGGACACCAATCAATGTTTACCGGGTTACTTACAGATACACAAAGTAAAATAAGATGATAGCATTGGAATCAAACAAATTAACGTGGATACAAGTATAAATTAATAAGAACCATTGTGCATATATTTACAAATTAATCCAATGAGCCATATGGATCTGCTCTACTCTTTATTGTGTCACTTGTATTGCCTCATGGTCAGACTCACAAACCTCCCACAAGGTCTTGTTCAAAGGTCTACCCCCATATTTTCTCAAACAAACATTGGATGCCACAAGGTTTAAGTAATGAAGAATCTTACAATGCGTGTCAAAGTCCTCAAACAACCAATGTTTAACACTCTTATGTGGGTACCTTCTAAGCCACATTCCAGTAACAACAACTGAGCCTGTAGGGTATTCGATGTTTTCTGCATCTATAACTGGGGCTTCCAATTTCTTTTTGGCCTCAACACAACGACACAAGTAATAGTCTATTCCCTCTTCATTTTATTCATCTGTAATAACTGCATAAACATGCCTTGCATTGATATGTGCAGAAAATCACTTGAAATTAGTCAACATTATGAATACAGTACAAAGTAAGATAACAATATGGAATTTCAAAAACTAAGCAAGTAGATATATTACCTAGTTGAACTAGATCTAATACATGGTCAAAGTTGACCGATGATTCCATCTGTGTTAGTTCCAATGCCGTTAGAGGGTGATATGTGTGAAGTGGGATAAGATAACTTGTCAACCCACTCCCCTGACTCACTATCATTCCAGGATTGCATTGCACATGAAGAACAAAAGCATGCCATCTTACATGTATTGATACTCCATGAACCTGCATTTTAGCTAAGGAAAGAGTGTAGCTCACTCGATCCTGTTAGTGTACAACAATCCTCATATGGTGCAATGTTAGTATCATCCATCAACCAAAAAAATCTACTAATTGAAGACGTACCTTCATTACGTGGACCCATTGAAGCATTACACCACTTGACGATTGAACTTGCATCTGTCAACTTTGCACTGTCTTTATACTTTAACTCTTCTCGTGCTAATGCTCTTTTCACACATTCTCTTGCACCATCATGCTCCCCCTTTCCATGCTCGACCTCACAGAATTTCCACATATGCTGAACACCTGTAGTGAGATGCATCCTGCACAACCAATAGAACATGCATGCGTTCTTGAACTGTGCTGCACAGTTATCAAACCATATTATATGCCGACCGTATGCTATGCCCCTCCAAGCCAAGTCACTATAGAACATTTGGAAGCAACCTTGCACAAACTCTGGAGAATGTGTGCGATCATCACTAATATAAAAGTGATACTCCCTCAATACCTTCCTTTGGTCCTCTGTACTATTAGTTGCATGAATGAATGCTATGTGCACAAATACTGAAACCTATGTGGAGTTGTAATACTGTGACTGCACCTCACACTATGGCTGTAGAGTGTAGTTCTCTGCAAAGTCAACCACTGATACTATGCTACCAACTAGAAAGGTGTCCTTGCATAGCTTGAATTGCATGTCCAACCATTGGGCTCTATGGGTATACCTTGCATACTCATACACTATATTGTCAAGAAATGTAGACATAAACTGATACACTAGAATCTTCTAAATAACCAAATCACACATTTTTGCTTGATTTCCATCTTTTGTAACATATGCCATTGTTTTATACTTCT
>VDFB02356102.1:0-45597 GCA_007258455.2 Sequoia sempervirens
TGTACCTAAATGAAAATTCCAAATGAATAAAACTCAAAAAGAAATGATTTATCGATGCTAATCCTAAGAAATGCAAAGTTTTGGAAAACACACTGTGATATACATAAACACCTAAAAATGCAAGTAAATGATGAAATAATTAAACACAACTGGAGAGGTGCACCTGGAATCTGGAATCTGATGTAGAGAGGCTCTAAAATCCTGCATAGTTGACTATAAATATTGATTGGGACACTTACACCAAGCCAGATAACTTAGTCTAGTTTTAGTGAAAATCTACCAGAACATGAATCTGCCAAATGGGTGTCTAGAAATGTGAAAATCAATTTTTAGGATTGGTAGTGGGACTAATTTTCCATAGATGGGGACTTATTCCACTTGGATATTTTTGGAATTTCGAAACAATATTTTGTAGCTTTTAGTCTACACTTTCTTTTCTGACAAGCGTCTGATCCTGATTCTGCATAAAACAGGCTAAAAGAGGTCTCTAAGCTTCAATTAGGGTTTTTTTGACTTTGATGGATTGTTCACCACTTTTTGACACCAAATTCTTTGAAAAATATACAAAGTCTACAAACACACATGCAAAGAGGGGAAAAAGGGTTAAGAGTTAGAGTATAGGGGTTTTCCTTGGTCAAACCTTGATTTGGTTTTCAAACCCTATGAAATGAAATGAAATGAGAAGATAATGTTGAATAAAAAACATCCAATGTCAACAACTCACCAAAACCTTGATGTAGAAATCTGAAGATATGCAATGAATTGCTCCAATGGATGACTTGATTATGCTTGGAGTGCTTGAATGTTTGAGAAATTGAATTCCTAATGAATTGTGAGATTTTAGGAAATTAGGAGATTAGAAGATGAAAATGAGGAGAAAAATCCTTATTTATACTTTATTTTCCATTAATTCCTGAAAGTAACACATCACAGGCCAACCTCAAGCGTAAGAGAATAAATTCTCGCCAAAAAATTAAAATTATTTTGTTTTTTGTGCCTAATGGGACTAAGCCACCCTAGGTGGTGAATGTTAAAAATGGAGGTAATTATGTAGCTTTAAAACTTGTAAGAAATTATTATACTATAGATTTAAATGTGTTCTTTGTTAAAAAAAATTGTGCATGATTATCTGTTTAGATTCATTTTACCATTTGGAGAAGTAGATAGAAGATAGAAGTGACACAACATATACCATGGAGAAACCCTTTCGGGAAAAAAATTCACCACCAGAATCAATAGTGCTTGTATTATTTAACCTTAGAAGAAGATTACAATAATTCTTTATCAATCCTTGCTTGAGATGCTTCTTTTTCCTTCAACAATACTTCTTCACAATCTACAACAAAATCTTATTAACTCTCTTCAATTTGTTGCAATATATAGACAATAATGATCCTTGTAAACTCCAAATAGTTTACAATTAGAAAAAACAATGCTTATCTCACAAAACCAACACCTATTCTTTGCAAGTAGAGTTCTACCATGAAGAACAATTTCAAAACAAGTCCATCCATTTGGGCATTCCAAACTGAAGTCATAACTCAATGTTGATTCCAAAGATATCTTCTAAGCTTATCCTCAAATTTGGCACCTAAGAATGGGCCCACATAGCTCAACCTTATAAAATATCTTATCATGCAAAAGTGTTAACTCCAATATGCCAACTTGGGCACCCAAGGTGGGTCCAAGTCAATATATGTTAACTAAAACATATCTCTCCACCATTCATGCAAATATCATGCATGATTGATCATCCCCACTTAATTGAATGTCTCACTTGTTATTTTTCATGTAACTCAAGTCATTAGTCATGCATTACAAGTCAACTGAATTCAACTAGAATTCAACTAAAACTAACTACATGCAATTGAAGATAACTGAACCATAACTTAACTTAGCTAAATTGAATTGAACTAAACTAAATTGAACTAAAATGTACTGAATTGATACTGAACTAAACTAAACAAAACTTCATGCATGTAAACATCAATCCCTAACTTCTAGGATCTTTACATGTGGGTACATGTGTAGGATCGTCATGGGAAAAACAAGCCCTTACGTGGCAAAAAATTTAGAAAAGCCATAGTTAGGCAACTTGACGTAAAAATTTGAATAAATTATCTATATTATTTCAAAAATATGTAAGAATAGAATCTGTAGCAATTCATTGTACTTTCTAAACTACTAGGTTTTATTTTTTTTTTAATTCTATTTGGTGAAAATTGAAATTTCAATGCAATAGTACTTAAATTTTAGGGAAAAATAAAGAGTAGGTGTCTGTTTGACCACACAACTACAATAAAATGATAATGTTTTTTATAATATTTTTAGATATAAGTAAAGGACTCATATACAATGTGATACATATTTTTTGTAATTTTTTCCAGTAAATAATTAATTTTTTTTTTAATTACAAGATTTTTAAAAATATAAAAACTCATATGTTTGGCCACATAGCAGGTCAAAACTGTGAAATTCAATTTTTTTTTTAGTCTATAGTATGAAAAGCATAGAATCTAACACACATATTTGATTCAAAATGCGATACCATTTTAGGAAATCTATAGATTTTTTCAATCATCTTATCAATTAGGAATTTAGTCATAATTCAAATAGAAAATGAATAATAATTATTTATTAAATTCAAAGTAAATCATAATTGATATTGGTGGAAAGATGAGAATCTCTTTTAAAAACCCTTTTTATTTCATCAATTTTGGGTAAAAAAAAGTCGTTAGCCACATACCCTACACATACCCATCATATTGCCACTTTTTGGCCCATCATGATCCTGCACATACCTGTGCATTACTGAAGTGTTATCTTTTACTCCAAAAAGTTAACTTAACTCAAGGTGGGTTCCACCTTCCGTGTGGGTGCCCCATGTGCTCTTATATTGTAGGAGCTCTTCATGGGTGTCCCCACATGTTCCTATCCTTTAGAATTAATTACAAATTTCAATTTACATGTTCATTTCATTCGAATTTAATCTCTTTCTAATCCCAGTGTTGGGGAAAAATTTCCAAGGAATTAGAAGATACATGAACTAATGTTTAGGATTGCAATTAAATGGCATCCTATTCCCAACATTCTCCTACTAGACATTACACATTGCAATTAATCTAAAGAATGATTCATTATTATAAATCAAGTATAAGACTCAAGGCCAATGGCCTTCCTGCACCAACTAATTAATCCATGTCAAATTCAAATGCAACTTCCATAATCATGAAGCTCCAATAAAATGATTAATACTTAAAACCAAGAGAACTTATCTTTAGGAACCATTTTCATAAGATAATTTGTAGCATTAATCAAAGTGTTAAATTTCTCAATTAATACCTTCCCACTCTCAACCATTTCTTGCACAAAGTGATACTAAACATCAACATTCTTAGTATGAGCATGATGCATAGGATTTTTGGCTAAAAAATAGCACTCTGACTATCATGTTCAAGTTTAACTTACTTGCAATTAAAACCAATACCTTTCCCAAGTCTCTATAACCAAACTACCTCTTTGGAGGCATGTGAAACCATTGAGTGTGTTGAACTCACATCCAACCAAGGTGTAGGATTCGTGGTCTTTAGTGTTGAAAAATATTTTCTTACAAGTAACCATTCCAACAAATATCTCTTACCATAAGAGAACTCAAGCCTCACCTATTTCTCCAAGTATCCATGAGGACCTATAACCAGCCAATCCATGCAAACTCCAAATACAACATAGCACTATCATGAGGTAATCAAGAAAATGATTAATGTACCCAATACATAAGAGAACTACACAAGATCAATGTCAAAGCTCCAATAATGAATTAAGAACATAAACATGACAACATGATCTAACCATCTCCTCCAAGGAGATCACATGAATCATAACATACATACATCTTGGTCTCAAGAGAACAACTACCATGCCAAACTCTAAATGCATATCAAGAGTAAACCATGATATAATAGCAACCACTCTAAACCAAGAAAAAACATATCCCCAATTACATGAAGATAACCTTACCAATGATGCATCCACGTCACCACCAACAACTCCCACTGAACCATTGTATGAGCTACACATGGCATCATGACTACCATCCTCTTCATGAAGATCACTCTTTAACATCAAGTAAAGAGTCATCATTAACATTTTTACATGAAATGATCAATGCATGATTACTGTCATTTGAGGTTTCATCTCTAAAATAATCATCACTATTTTTCTTGTTCCTATAATCCTTCTTCACATGTCCCGATTTCCCATAGTTCCAACACTTTACCTTACTTTGTCCTTCAGAATTACCATTCCCTTCCTTGTCTCCCTTAGGTTCCTTTTTCTCAGACCCACCTTTTACAAACAAGGCATCTTGGATTTCCTTTTTATACTTCCTCCTCATCTCCTTTGATAGGAGAGTAGGAATTATATTTTCCATCTTCGGATCTACACCACTACCACTGATAACAACAATTAGATTTTCCCAAGATTCCGGTAAAGAACAAAGTAACAAAATTTTATCTTCATCTACTAGATTTGCATCTACAAATGCTAACTGAATTAGAATCAAATTAAAAGAATTCAAATGATTTGAGTTAGAATCACCATCTTTCATCTTTAAAGAATACAACTATCTTTTTAGATACAACTTATTAGTAAGACTTTTAGTCTGATAAATATCACCTATTCTCTTCCACAATTTATATGCAGTAGTTTCTTCTGAAACATTCAAGAGACCAACATCATCAGGACAATCTTATGGCCTCTCTTTCCTTCTTATCAAGCTTATCCCAATCCTCATCTAACATCATTATAGGTGACTTTGTCTCATTACCAACATATAACCACGGATCTCTCTCTTCAAGTAGATCCTCCATTTTTAGTTTCCACATGTCATAATTAGATCCATTAAATCTTTCAATATCTAAACAAGAATTAAAACTCATTGTAACAAAATTATTTTCCAAAATCAGCAATAACACAATAGTAAAAGTTCCCACTACAACCAAAAAACCTTCAAACTTTTAAGAGAAAGGCATCCCAAACTCTACCCAACCATTAGCTCTGATACCAAATGTTGAAAATGGAGGTAATTATGTAGCTTTAGAACTTCTAAAAAGCTATTATAGTATAGATCTAAATAAGTGTTCTTTGTTACAAATTATTTGTAGATTACTATATGTTTAGATTCATTTTACCATTTGTAGAAGTAGACTAAAGATTGTAGAAGAATAAGACTAGAAGATAGAAGTGACACAACATATACCATGGAGAAACCCTTTCGGGAAAAAAATCCACCACCAGAATCAAAAGGTCTTGTATTGTTTAACCTTAGAACAAGATTACAATAATTATTTATCAATCCTTTCTTGTGATGCTTCTTTTTCCTTCAAAAATTCTTCTTCACAACCTACAATAAAATCTTATTAACTCTCTTCAACTTGCTGCAATATATAGACAATAATGAGCCTTGTAAACTCAAATAGTTTACAATTACAGCACAATTTCTTATCCTTACAAACCCAGCCTATTCTTTGCAAGTAGAGTTCACAATGAATAACAACATCAAACAAGTCCATCCATTTGGGTGTCCTAAACTGAAGTCAGCAACCAATGTTGATTCTAAAGATATCTTCTAAGCTTATTCTAACATATCTCCACCAATTCATGCAAACATTATGCATGATTGATCATCTCCACTTAATTGAAAGTATCCACTTGTTATCTATCATGCAACTGAAGTCATTAGTCAACTCAATTCAACTAGAATTCAACTCAAAATAAGTACATGCAACCGAAGATAAATTCAAAACCATAACCGAATCAAATCCAAACTAAACTAAACTAAACTAAATGAACTAAACTAAACTGCTAATGAACCTAACTAAACTGAACTTAACTTAACTAAACTTAACTGATTTGAATTGAATTGAACTAAACTCCATGCATGTAAACATCAATCCCTAACTTCTAGGATCTTTACATGCATTACCAAAGTGTTATCTTTTACCCATAAAGTTAACTTAACTCAAGGTGGGTTCCACCTTCCATGTGGGTGCCCCATGTACTCATATTTTGTAGAAGATCTTCATTGGCATACCCACATGTTCCTATCATTAGAATTAATTACAAATGTCAATTTACATGTTCATTTCATTCAAATTTAATCTCTTTCTAATCCTATTGTTGGGGAACACTTTCCAAGGACTTAGAAGATACATGAAATAATGTTTAGGATTGCAATTAAATGGCATCCTATTCCCAATAGTGACTTGGTCCCACAAGGGAAATTTCAATAGGTTTCAAAGATTAAAGTGCATTAAATGATGTCTAACATGAATATCCTCAAAAATACACTTAATTATGACCGAAAAGTGCATTAAGGGGTCATTTAAACATAAGAAAGGGTTGAATTAGTGATGAAAAGTCTAGAAAAGCATGAGAGTTTGTTACAACTCTTTACAACACTTTGAAATAAGACTTGAAAAGTGATAAAAAGGAGATATTTAAGTGTCAAATTATAATGAAAGGGTCCTAGAAAAGTGTGAAAGTGTGTTGCAACACTTCACATCACTTTTACAAGACATCCTAGAAGTCTTAATGATTTTCAAGGGTCCAAGACCTAATGTGAATGTGTTAGCCACATTACAACATTAAATCTAGGCAAAATCAAGACAAAGTCCATAAGATAGACTCAAGTGAGCATAAAAATGTCAAATATAGAATTTTTGGGGACACACCATTAAAACCATAGCATTAAAATGTTCTCCTTATGAAAATGTGGAGTCTCCCACACTAATATGCTAAGAAAGGAACAACTGTAGAATACAATGTTGAACTCTGTCAGAGATAAATTTCTGATTACAACCCAAAACTTCTCAAGATCTAGGATATAGATGTATGAATGAGACATGATAACATGGTTAAGAGATTAGAGTCATGTCTATTATTGTGGTGAATTCTAGACTCAAATACTAATGCACTGGCTCATAACAAAAGAACATTACCAACAAAAACAACATTAGGTGAACCAACTAATCTTCTTGTATAGTTGTCACCATGCTGACATCAATAAAAACATAGAAACAACCAACATAAACTCTCCACACTTCATGCTCATGTTGCAAGGCTCCATATTTTCAACATGCATGTCAAAAACATTTTTTCATATACGACAACTGAATACTCCTCCTAACAAAATTGTTCTTCTCAAAAATGTTTTTCTCTATAAACCTCTATCTCTCCCCCTTTGACATCAGTGGAAAAGAATGGGTTTTGATATATATGTATATATGCATCAAAATATAACCAAAAAGATATGAACACAAAAATTGAATCAACCTGAAGATGAAGAACCTTTGAGACTCTCTAGGATGACCTTCCATGACACGTTTCCTTCTTCCCATAATTCTTTTGCACTTATAAGAGTTTTTTGAAATAGTTCATGGTTATTTAAGGACTATATACCATTTGCTAAAGTATTGGGATTAAGATAAATATCTCTAATAATTCACCAATAAAGCTAAGAGGACTAGAAACAAGAACATGTCTGAGTTTAATCGTGTCTCTAAGTGCCACAAACTTCTTAAGAACTTATTTTCTTAGGTCCTGCAGGGAAAATATTTTATCTTGAAGATGCATAATATAGGAGCACCTTTTATTGTCTCTATCTTCTACCAATTTGTATGTATTTTCCTGAGTGGCTATTTCGGTTTCACTGCTCCTAACCTCATCTCTTATGTTTAGTGTATTGCTAGACCAATTAAGGAAAAAAAAAGTAGTTCCTATGCCTCTTCCTCACAAGCTTATACACTCTCCAACTCCCTCATCACTCGACTATGTGCATTTGCACATTTTTTCTTGATATCTTGTAGATTTTCTTTAGTAGACCTAATTTCAGCATTCTTCTAGTCTAGAGATGTAGAGCTTCAAAGAATTAATAAAATTTCTTAGATTCTCCACAATAGAAATAGATGAATCAAAATTAGCACTTAGAATAACTTTCTGCAATTCCTCCAGAGCTCCTTGAATATTTACTCTTTCATGCTCATCTTGAGCTCTCTAAAACTCACTTTCTTCTTCAACTTCTTTTTTTACAACACTCTTTCTTTTCTTTCCTGTTTCTATTGCATTGCCAAAGGTACCTTCCACATTAGGATTATTGGGGACTTCCAAAAGAATTTTTGTATAATAATAAATTTCAGCCTCTCAGACTTCATAATCTATTTCAAATATCCAAACCAACCTTGATTCAACTACTTCCATATGACATAAATCTATAGACACTAGCAAATTGATGCTTCCAGAGTACCTTTTAGTAACACTTGCTGAAATCCTTGACCTTCTATTCATTATCAACTAAAAAGTTCCAAAGAAAGCAGCAAGAGCAATCTCTTGAGAATGTAAATTGCTAAGTTTTATCATGAATTTCTTGATTTTATGGGAAATAGGCTCTGTATTTGACCATTCTATTCTTCCTATTACTAGTAACTCTTTCAAAAAGTAAAAGAGTAAACAGACAATCAAATTGCCATAGCAAAAAGTATTCTTCTTATGCTTCTTTATTTCCTTTAAATTATTCAAAATATGTATCTGAAATAATTCACATAAGTCATAGTCCATACCTCTATTAACCATATCAACAACAATATGTACATCATTAGCAAACACGGTGAGATCATTGCTAGGGATACAAAATTTATGACCAATGACCATTGTTGCATACCTAATAGCTCGATCCATGATTGATCTCAAATCAATCTCTTTCACTTCAAGATCAACACTAGTCACCTCAATTATATCTTGCTCATTTACAACCTTTTGTTTGGGAATTTTTCCAGAGGAAAACAAACTAGTTACATTTCTGATTGCATCTTTGGTAATCAAATGTGCATCATTAATCTACAAAGATTCAATATGAATTTTGGTTAGAACTATTTTAATATGCTTCTTATCGAACTTGAACAAAGGGGATTTCTACCACACTTCCGACTTCTTCTCAACTAACACTCTATAACAATAATAGTTCTCTTCTAATTCATTATTCCATAGAATTCTCAACTGGACTAGTGACAATTCCTCTATCTTACTCTAAATAAATGCATGAATATTTTATGTGTGGAACACTTTAGGAGGGATGCAACAGAATGCACCAACATAATCTTCTAAAATATTCTTTAAATATTTCCTCGATTTAACTTGCACTCTATCTGCACTATTCACAACCTTTGAATTATCCATAGCAATAAAAATGAAAGATTGTGCAAATAGGAATAACTCTGTAAATTCCAACAAGAAATGAATAGGTATCCAACTTCTAGAGCACACTACGAATCCACTTGATTTCTCCTTCAAACCCTGAAACTCTGAATTGCTCTCTAAACATCCTTTGCACACTACTCCAAAAATACATATGCCTCTTGAAATGTCTGAATTTATTTCTTTCATTCTAAATGATTTTGCAATAAATGCTTCAAATTGCAAGTAGATTGCCTCAAAAATTGTGTGTGCATCCATTCTTTTAAATTCAGCAAACTCCATCCTTCACACATGCGACTGGGAAATTTCTTAAATTCATTACCATATTAAAAGTACTTCTACCATGATGTGACATAAGTAATGATGAGGAGGTTTATTAAATTTTCTAATTATTTCTCCCCCTTAGTCATTGCTAGACTTAAAAATTGGCAATTGCATCTACATCGAAGGTCAACATAGATAAGGTTGATGATTCTAATTCAACTTTTCTGAACTCTCCTTCCTCTCTCTAGATCATGTTCATCTCTTTTCTTGCTTCTTTTGGATCAATTATTTGATCATGCTTCTTCATGGATAATCTATTTTTCTTCTTATGTAGTTATTGACAAGTAGTTATGGATTATTGTACTTATGGAAAGTAGCATTCTTACTTCCATTCTTTCTTTTATTCAATCTATTCTCACAAAGACTACCTTTATGCCCAACCTTCTTGCACTTAAATTTTTTTTTGGATAATGATAAAGTATCATTCATTTTACTCTTGCAATACTTTTCCTTATGACCAAATTTCTTGCAAGAATGACAAACACCATTACAAGATAAATACCTTTTAGTAACAGGATGTTTGACGGGAGTTCTTTCATAATTGCTTCCTAGATTCTTTATTTTTCCATATTTTCACTAATTCTTCTTGTCATTAGATTGCTTCACTTTAGAAATCTAACCTTCCTCAAACACTAAACCACTTTTATCCATTGTTACCAGTATCTGAGAGATAATTAACTCATTAAGCATTGAAGAGCTTACCTTAAATTTATCTTCAAAACTTCTTTCCTTTTCCAGATCAGATCTCAATATTTTTGCTTCTTGCTCAAGTTTAGTGTATTCATCCTTCTTCCTTTGAATTCAATTTCTTCACATTCTTTAGTTCTTTTCTTTCCATCCAATTTCTAGAGAAGGCTAGAGACAATTTCATCTACTTTAACCAATAGATCACATGCTTCAACACATTTTCTTTGTAAATTTTCAACATACTCATTTTATTTCATCAATTTATCCTTCAGATCTTCTATTTCTTCTGAACATCCAATAGAGATCACTTTCAAAGGAAAAAACTTCTTATACTCAAATTATGGGACCTTCCTCAAACTGTTAGGCTTCTTCTAAGGAACCAAGCTTTGATCTACTAATTGTTGAACATCTGGAATATTGAGAGGGGGTGAATCACTATTCCATAAAACCATTCACATAAAATCCATTTAACCATTATCACAAATCTAGCTAATAACTTGGACACCCAAGGTGGGTCCAAGTCATCTTTGTTAACTAAAACATATCTCTCCACCATTCATGCAAATATCATGCATGGTTGATCATCCCCTCTTAATTGAATGTGTCACATGTTATCTATCATACAAATCAAGTCATTATTCATGCATTCCAAGTCAACTAAATTCAACTAGGATTCAACTCAAACTAACTGCATGCAACTAAAGATAACTGAACCATAATTGAACTAAACCGAACTAAACTAAACTAGACTAAACTAAACTGAACTGGTATTGAACTTAACTTAACTTAACTTAACTGATTTGAATTGAACTTCATGCATGTAAACATCAATCCCTAACTTCTAGGATCTTTACATGCATTACTAAAGTGTTATCTTTTACTCCAAACAATTAACTTAACTCAAGGTGGGTTCCACCTTCTATGTGGGTGCCCCATGTGATCCTATTTTGTAGGAGATCTTCATGGGAATACCCACATGTTCCTATCATTTAGAATTAATTACAAATGTCAATTTAGATGTTCATTTCATTCAAATTTAATCTCTTTCTAATCCTAGTTTTGCAGAACACTTTCCAAGGACTTAGAAGATACATGAAATAATGTTTAGGATTGCAATTAAATGGCATCCTATTCCCAACTACGACTTGGTCCCACTAGGGAAATTTCACTAGGTTTTGAGGATTAAAGTGCATTTAATGATGTCTAATAGGAATATCCTCAAAAATACACTTAAGTATGAGTAAAAAGTGCATTAAGGGGTCATTTAAACATAAGAAAGGGTTGAATTAGTGATGACAAGTCTAGAAAAGAATGAGAGTTTGTTACAATTATTTACAACACTTTGAAATAATATTTGATAAGTGATAAAAAGGAGATATTTAAGTGAATTATAATGAAAGATTCCTAGAAAAGTGTGAAAGTGGGTTACAACACTTCACAACAGGGTATGTGCAGCATCATGCTAGGCCAAAAAGTGGCAATATGATGGGTATGTGGCTGACGAATATTTTTTTACCCAAAATTGATGAAATGAAAAGGGTTTTTAAAGGAGATTCTCAGCTTTCCATGGATATAAATTATTTTTTACTTTGAATTTAATAAGTAGTTATTATTCATTTTCTATTCAAATTACGACTAAAGTCCTGATTGATAGGCTGATTGAAAAACATCTATATAGCTTTCAAAAAGTATCACATTTTTTGAATCCAAAACATGCATCACATTCTATGCTTCACATACTATAGGATTAAAAAAATATAAATTGAATTTCATGAAGTTTTGACCAAGTTAAGGTGGTCAGACATACGGGTTTTTATATTTTTTAAAAATTTGTAATAAAAAATCATAATTAATTATTTAATTGGAAAAAAATTACAAAAATATGTATCACATTAGGAGCATGAGTCCCTACTTATATATAAAATCTTATAAAAAAAATATTATCATTTTATTGTTGTTAGGGTGGTCAGACAGACACCTTATTTTTCCCTAAATTTAAGTACTATTGCATTGAAATTTCAAATACCAAATAGATTTTAAAACCTAGTAGTTTAGAAACTACAATCAATTTTCTACAGATTCTATTCTTACATATTTTTGAAATAATATAGATAACTTATTCAAATTTTTATGTCAAGTTTCCTAACTCTAATTTTTCTAAACTTTTTGCCACTTAAGGGCCAATTTTTTCCATGATGATCCTGCACATACCCAACACTTTTACAAGACATCCTAGAAGTCTTGATGATTCTAAAGGCTCCAAGACCTAATGTGAATGTGTTAGCCACAATACAACATTAAGTCTAGGAAAAACCAAGCCAAATTCTATAAGAGAGACTCAAGTGAGCATAAAAATGTAAACTATACATTTTTTGGTGACACACCATTAAAACCACAGCATTAAAATGTTCTCCTTAAGAAATCGCGGAGTCTCCCACACTAATATGCTAAGCAAGGAACAACAGTAGAATACAAAGTTGAGCTCTATTAGAGATAGCTTTCTTCTCATAAGAAAAAACTTCTCAAGATCTAGGATATAAATGTATGAATGAGGCATGATAGCATGGTTAAGAGATTAGAGTAATGTCTATTCTTGTGGTGAATTTTAGACTTAGATACCAATGCACTCGCTCATCACAAAAGAACATTACCAACAGAGAAAAACTTCAGGTGAACCAAGTAATCTTCTTGTATAGTTTTCACCATATTGACATTAATTACAACACATAAACAACTAACAAAAACTCTCCACACTTCATGCTCATGTTTCAAGGCTCCACATTTCCAACAATATCCCCCTTTGGCATTGATGGCAACATGCATGTCAAATAAAAATTTCAATATATGACGATTGAATACTCCCCCTAACAAAATTGTTCTTCTAAAAAAAAAAATTCTCTATCAACCTCTATCTTTCCCCCTTTGACATCAATGGCAAAGGACAGGGTTCAATATATATGTATATATGCATCAAAATATAGCCAAAAAGATATGAACACAAAAATTGAATCAACCTGAAGATGAAGAACCTTTGAGACTCTCCAGGATAACCTTCCATCACACTTTTCCTTCTTCCCATAATTCTTTTGCACTTATAAGAGTTTTGTGAAATAGTTCAAGGTTAGTTAAGGACTCTATACCATTTGCTAAAGTATTGGGATTAAGATAAATATCTTTCATAATTCACCAATACAGCGAAGAGCACTAGAAACAAGAACATGTCTGAATTTTATCATGTCTCTGAGTACCACAAACTTCTTAAAAACTTATTTTATTTGGTCCTATAGGGAAAAGAATTTATCTTGAAGTTGCATAATGTAGGACCACCTCTGATTGTCTCTATCTTCTACCAATATTTATGTATTTTCTTGAGTGGCTATTTGGGTTTTACTACTCCTAACCTCATCTCTTATGTTCGGTGTACTGTTAGAACAATTAAAGAAAAAAGAAAGTAGTTCCTATGCCTCTTCCTCACAAGCTTGTACACTCTCCAACTCCCTCATCACTCTACCATTTGCATTTAAACATTTTTTCTTGATATCTTCCAGATTTTCTTCAGTAGACCTAATTTCAGCATTCACTTCTAGTCTAGAGATGAAGAGCTTCAAAGAATTAATCAAATTTCTTAGATTCTCCACAATAGAAATAGATGAATCAAAATTAGCACCAAGAATAACTTTCTACAATTCTTCGAGAGATCCTTGAATATTTACTCTTTCATGCTCATCTTGAGCTCTCTCAGACTCACTTTCTTCTTCAACTTCTTTTTTGACAACACTCTTTCTTTTCTTTTATGTTTTGGTTGCACTACCAGAGGTACCTTCCACATTAGGATTCTTAGAGATTTCGAAAAGAAGTTTTGTAGAATAGTAAATTTCAGCCTCTCACACTTCATAATCTAATTCAAATATCCAAACCAACCTTTATTCAACTACTTCCATATGACAAAAATATGTAGACACTAGGAAATTGATACTTCCAGAGTAGATTTTAGTAACACTTGCTGGAAACCTTGACCTTCTATTCATTATCAACTAAAAAGTTCCAAAGAAAGTAGCAAGAGCAGTCTCTTGTGCATCCAAATTTCCCTGTTTTATCCTGAATTTCTTGATATGATGGGCAATAGGCTTTGTATTTGACCATTTTATTCTTCCTATTACCAGTAACTCTTTCAAAAGGTAAAAGAGTAAATAGATAATCAAATTTCCATATCAAAAAGTATTCTTTTTACTCTTCTTGATTTCCTTTAAATTATTCAAAAGATGTATCCGAAGTAATTCACATAACTCATAGTCCATACCTCTTTTAACCATATCAACAACAATGTGTACATCAATAGAAAACATGGTGAGGTCATTGCTAGGGATACAAAATTTATGACCAATGACCATTGTTGCATACCTAATAGCTTGATCCATAATTTATCTCAAATCAATCTCTTTCCCTTCAAGATCCACACTAGTTACCTCAATTATATCTTGCTCATTTACAACCTTTTTTTTGAGAACTAGTCCAGAGGAACACAAACCAGTTACATCTTTGATTGCATCTTTGGTAATCAAATGTGCATGATCAATCCACAAAGATTCATTATGAATTTTTCTAAAAACTATTTGAATATGATTCTTGTCGAACTCGAACAAAGGGGATTTCCACCGCACTTTCAAATTCTTCTCAACTAACACTATGTAAGAATTATAGTTGCCTTCTAATTCATTATTCCATAGAATTCTCAACTGGACTAGTGACAATTCCTCTATCTTACTGTAAATAAATTAATGAATATTTTCTATGGGAAACACTCTAAGAGGGATGCAAGAGAATGCACCAACATAATCTTCTGAAAGATTTTTTAAATATTTCCTCAAATTAACTTGCACTCTATTCACACTATTCAAAACCTTTGAATTATCCGTAGCAATAAAAATGAAAGATTGTGCAAATAGGAATAACTCTGTAAATTCCAACAAGAAATGAATAGGTATCCAACTTCTAGAGCATACTACGAATCCACTTGATTTCTCCTTCAAACCTTGAAACTTCGAATTGCTCTCTAAATTTCCTTTTCCCACTACTCCAAAAATACATATGCCTCTTGAAATGTATGAATATATTTATTTTATTCTAAATGATTTTTCAATAAATGCTTCAAATTGCAGGTAGAATGCCTCAAAAAATTTGTATGCATCCATTCTTTCAAATTCAACAAACTCCATCCTTCACACATGTGACTGAGAAATTTCTTAAATTCATTACCATATTAAATGTACTTCTGCCATGATGTGACATAAGTATTGGTGAGGGGGTTTATTAAATTTTCTATTAATTGCTCCCCCTTACTCATTGTTGGATTCAAAAATTGGAAACTGTATCTACATCGAAGGTCAACATAGATAAGGCTAATGATTCTAATTCAACTTGTTTGAACTCTCCTTCCTTTCTCTAGATCCTTTTCATCTATTTTCTTGCTTCTTTCGGATCAATGATTTGATCATGCGTCTTCATGGATAATTAATTTTTCTTCTTATGTAGTTATTAACAAGTGGTTATGGATTGTTGTACTTATGGAAAGTAGCATTCTTACTTCCATTCTTGCTTTTATTTAATCTATTCTCACACATACTACCTTTATGCCCAACCTTTTTGCACTTAAAACATTTGTTGGAGAATGATAAAGTATCATTCATTTTACTCTTGCAATACTTTTCCTTATGACCAAATTTCTTGCAAGAATGACAAACACCATTACAAGATAAATACCTTTTAGTAACAGGATGTTTGACGGGAGTTCTTTCATAATTGCTTACTAGATTCTTTATTTGTCCATATTTTCACTAATTCTTCTTGTCATTAGATTGCTTCTCTTTAGAAATCTAACCTTCCTCAAACACTAAACCACTATTATCCATTATTGGTCTCTGAGAGATAATTAACTCATCAAGCATTAAAGAGCTTACCTTAAATTTATCTTCAAAACTTATTTCCTTTTCCAAATCAGATCTCAATATTTCTGCTTCTTGCTCAAGTTTAGTGTATTCATCCTTCTTCCTTTGAATTTCAATTTCTTCACATTCTTCAGTTCTTTTCTTTCCATCCAATTGCTAGAGAAGGCTAGAGACAATTTCATCTACTTTAACCAATAGATCACATGCTTCAACACATTTTCTTTGTAATTTTTCAACATACTCATTTTATTTCATCAATTTGTCCTTCGGATCTTCTATTTCTTCTGAACATCCAATAGAGATCACTTTCAAAAGAAAAAAATTCTTATACACAAATTTTAGGACCTTCCTCAAGTTGTTAGGCTTCTTCCAAGGAACCAAGATTTGATCTACTAATTGTTGAACATTTGGAATATTGAGAGGGGGGTGAATCACTATTCCATAAAACCATTCACATAAAATCCATCTAACCATTATCACAATTCTAACTGAATCAACAAGAGAGAACATAGAAACAAATCAATGCAACCACACACATGAACACTAGGATTTTTACGTGGAAAACCTAAAAAGGAAAAAACCACAGTGAGGGTTAACTCACAATATATTATATCCAGATACAAGATATTACAAGGCTCGCTATCAGGACTAACTATCCTTGAAAAAGGCTCACTTCCTGAATACAAAAGATGGTTATCCGCCAAGATACAAAGATTCTGGCTCACTTTCAAAAGGTTTAACCTGATAGAATACACCTTCAATGTGAAAGATTCAATTCCAATGAAGCTCATAATATGAAGTACTACCTCACCCAATAGTCACTCAAAAAATCTACTATGATTCCCAAATGATAAAACATTTAGACTTGGATCCTTTCTTCCACACTCGCACTCCCACTCGCTTCACACACACTTCTTCTTTATTCAAAGAATATTATATATATACAAGTGGGTAAGTGCACCAAGATGGTTCCCAAAAAGGGGGCTTAAGTGGCCACTTTTTTCTGAAATTAGGAAATGCTAACATTGGACGTGAAATTCAAGATAGTTACACTAAAAGTTTTGAGATGGGAAAAAAACAAGGATTGAAGTGCTCCGAGTCTACTTTCTAAACTACTAATTTATTTTGAAAATGGTTGATATTAAGGGGTTCAAAAGAGGGATGTACATAAATTGGTGTTGTTTTTGTCAGAAAAACATAACATAGTAATTCTTGTACAACCTGAGCACGGTGAACTTTTTGGTATTATTTTTAAAATCACTATAGTCAGAAGTTAGCTAATAGCATCTAGTTGGTGCACAATTTTTTTGATAATTTTTTAATGAATATTTGATTTTTTACTAATTTTCTAGGTGGGCACTTCCTGAAAAGTAGAATTTTGACCATGCTCCCACTACAATTTTTTGAAAATAATTGAATTTTTTTTTCTTTTATTTTTTAAATTTGTAGAATGGAGTCTAGTTTCTAAAAATGTAATTTATTTTAAATTTTGATGAATAGTTAATTTATAACAAAAAAAACACTAAACACTATTTTTTGGCAAAAAATAGACATATAAACAAAAGAAATTATGGATGAAAGGCTTAATATTGTCAAAAAGTGAAAAAAATTACATCGTTGGATAGCTAAGAGAGAACCTAACATTACCCATATTTTTTGATTTTGTGAATATTGAACTAGATGCAATCTTGATGGTGGGCACAAACTCGATTATGTGAAAAATTATAGAATTTGCAAAAACACGTCTTTGGCCTTGTTGGGAATGCCCTCCAAGCCTTTGGGTTGGTATTCCAAGGGAAATAATTTCACTTTTTTCTTTGTTTTTAACGTGAAATAACGCATGCGCGTTCTAACGCGCTCACGTTATAACGCGAGAGCGTTTTTTTAAAAAAATTGATAAGTGGCCAGAAAATTGGTACCCAACTTCATGCACCCGCCCAAGTATGTCTTAATCATCGATTAGGTTAGCCTAATTATATAAAGACAAAATAATAAAAACACCCTTATTTACACCATTTATGATTTAAAACATTTTATCCATGTAGTGCATTATACCAAGTCGGCTGACATCCATAACGCATAACTAGTCTTCATAATGAATTACATACGTTAGGTCCACTAAGACTAGAACATAATTCACAGAATCTCCAAACCAGCATACAATCCTCAAAGAAAAAACCTTTTCAATTTGAGCCCACATCAAAGTCTCATCATACTATCACCAAAGAGACTACCATTAAAATCGCAACATTAAAATGTTCTCCTTAAGAAAATGTGGTCTCCCACATTGATATGCTAAGCAAGGAACATCAGTAGAATGCAAAGTTAAACTATGTCAGAGATAACTTTCTACTCACAACTCAAAACTTCTCAAGGTCTAGGATATGGATGTCTAAATGAGGCATGGCTATGTGCAGGATCATCATGGAAAAAATAGGCCCTTAAGTGGCAAAAAAATTCTGAAAAAACAGAGTTAGGAAACTTGATGTAAAAATTTGAATAAGTTATCTATATTAATTCAAAAATATGTAAGAAAAGAATCTGTAGAAAATTGAATGTAGTTTCTAAACTAATAGGTTTGTTTAAAAAGAAAAAAATCTATTTGGTGAAAATTTGAAATTTCAATGCAGTAGTACTTAAATTTTAGGAAAAAATAAGAAGTAGGTGTCTGTTTGACCACCCTAACCAAATAAAATGATAATATTTTTTTATAATATTTTAGATATAAGTAGAGGACTCATGTCTTGATGTGATACATATTTTTTTGTTATTTTTGTCAAAGTAAATAATTAATTGTGAATTTTTTATTACAAATTTTAGAAAATATAAAAAACTTGTATGTCTAACCACCTCAACTTGGTCAAAACTTCATGAAATTCAAATTTTCTTTTTTTAATCCTATAGTATGTGAAAGATAGAATGTGATGCATGTTTGGGATTCAAAAAATGTGATACAGTTTGAAAGTTATAGGTGTTTTTCAATTAGCCTATCAATCAGGACTTTAGTCATAATTTGAATAGAAAATAAATAATAATTACTTATTAAATTCAAAGTAAAGCATAATTTATATTGGTGGAAATCTGAGAATCTCCTTTAAAAACCCTTTTCGTTTCATAAATTTTGGGTTAAAAAAAAGTCATCAGCCACATACCCATCATATTGCCACTTTTTGGCCCATCATGATCCTGCACATACCCACATGATAACATGGTTAACAGATTAGATTCATGTCTATTCTTGTAGTTAATTTCATACTCAAATACCAATGCATTGGCTCATCACAAAAGATCATTACCAACAGAGAATAGTTTCTAGTAAACCAAGAAATCTTCCTATATAGTTGTCACCATATTGACATCAATAAAAACATAGAAACAACCAACAAAAACTCTCTACACTTCATGCTCATGATGCAAGGTTCCATATTTCCAACAATCACTACATCAAAATTTTCATATCAACTCAGCATTATCATTTATCATTATCATTTAAATAGTCAATTATTGTTTTGCCATCTGCTTGACCGAGGGCATGCCCTCTTTATCATAATCATTTGTTATATGTGGATGTAGAAATACAAAAACATGTTTTGAATTAGGCAAGACCCCATTTAGCACGACCTTTCCATCTCTTTAAATAATGTGTGCAATTCGTATTTGGGAGCTTTAATAGAAGAAAGTTGCAATAAAAATAGAGCAGATCATAACCTACATCTTAGAGTTTTTAGATCCAAAAAAGAATTATCTCAGTCTAGGGAACCCTACACCCTTGTCCTTACAATTTAGCCTTGGATTTTAGTCATAGCTTCCTCTATGTATCTCATTCTCATATTTTCCTTTGTTTTGTTACTTTTTGTTTTTATCTATGCAATAAATTACATTTTTCAAATCTAGGGTTATATGTCAAATTTAGTCTTATTAAAACACACATCAAATTTATCTTTTTTAAAACTCAAAGAGAACACAAAACCTAGGAGATTGTCTCTCCCTTGTGGAAACAAGCCAATTATCAAACCCTAATTGGTTTATATTCAAATGTGGATTCAAGTGAAAAGAGGCTAATCCTAGCTGGATCTAGGTTTGTTTTTCCTACATCATAGGAAGCTAAAAAAATGTAGATGATAGGAGAAAGAAAACAAAATACGGTTATTCTGAATTTAGATGTGAGAAAATATGTAGAGGAAATAAGCGCATGAGTGTAGATATTTTAACTACTATGTTGGTGATGTAGTGATAGCGAAAAGGTCTCATAGTGGGCTAAACAACCATACAATCTTTGGACACGAAAAAAGTAACCCTTCTATTTGTTCTTATGTTTAGGCCCTCCTGGTGATTTTGGCTTGATTTTTCCTAGATTTAATATTGTAATGTGATGTAGAGTAGGCAAGAAAATCCTTCAAACAATCACAATTTAACCAAACTCAAACAATTCTTCCTTATTCATCTATTTTTGACTCAATATTCCCTACACAAAACACTTGGCTCTACAAAGCTACAAAACACCCAAAACTGCAATCAAGGCACAAAAACTCTTACTGAGCCCTCAGATCACCTTGAGAATCATAATAATGGTAGATTCAAGACAAATAAATTCTTCTATAACTCTAATCTCTCACTTTTCCAAATGCTCACTCACAAGAGGATTGTTTGCTTGTAGTATTCCAAATGACAAAAAAATGGGTACAACTTTCCAACCAATTTGAATCTCCAAAAATAGAAAATAGTTTCTAGAACCCATTAAGGCCTTTTCTAACATATCTATAAACCAAATAGACTTACTTTGAAAAGTACCCCTAAATTTGACTATCCTACAACAATAAAGCCCAATTAGGCCTTTTCCAAAGCAACACCAACCCAATCTCTCTCTCAACCCAAAATTACCATTGCAAGTTCACAACCAGGTTAGAAAACATCTAAATCAACAACTTTTGATAGAGGAATGTTCAAAAATTCTTCCTAAACACAAACCCTTGCTTTAGGCTTATTATGGCTTGCACAAGAGAGGGCTTATTGATTCATAACACTCCACATCTTTTCTCACCTTTCCAACACCTCAAACACATTATTTAAGGTCTTCCCATTATTTCTAAACCATCATCCACTCTCCACCAATATTTTTTAATCAAACTTCCACTTTAAACCGCCATTTTTGGTTCAAAAACATAATTGAGAACACCTAGGGCATCACTCCAAACCCTTCAATCTTCCTTCCCTACCCCTACAAAACATAAAAAATGAAAAACCTACAACTAATTGAGCCACTCCACCAATTTAGGGTATGATTCACTAGGTGGAATGGCCTAAAAGTCCATTTAATGCTCTCAAACCCTCAAAGAAGGTTTTACTAGACTGCCTACAAAAAAATGCTTGTCAAATTATTCAATATCAATGAAATTCACTCAAATCACAACCAAAAAAAAGGTAACACATGCCTCTATCTAATTAAAGATCTTTTAGAACAACACCCCACTATACGGAGATGTATAGTTATCTATGGCAACAAATTACCAAAAAAAATAGATAAAATTAAAGGATTTCTTATTGATTTGAATAAAAAATGGACACCAGAACCTACCTTTGACCCATCCATCAAGTATTTAAACCTCACACAACTAAAATCAACTAGAAAAACTGACCCAAACTAACTTTTAAGATTCTTTATTGTTGGGCTTCCCTATTTTGCATTTTTTGCATTTCTACAACTTTGCATTTTGACAACATTTAAAAATATTGACAACCTTTGCAACATGAACCCAACACATGACTCAATTTACATCAAGAATGGTCTATTATGACCTTATTTTCATGACAAGAGACTCAAACACCTAAAATCCTAACATAAGACCCCATTGGACCATATTTACATGATTTAACATGGTGCCCCTGCACCATACACCTAGACTGAAAAGAACTCAAGTCCCTTGAGAATCGCATCACATTAGATAATGCTTGATCAATTCACCTTGTTGTTCTCTAAATGATCCTTCATCTAGAAATACTTTCCATTGGATCAGGTACTGAAGCTTTGCATTGTTCTTTACATTGATAGACTCCTTACCAACTAGAAATTGGTCCATTTGCACAAAATGGCCTATTGTATGCCGTCTTATCTTTCCCTTATCAAAAATTGATGTTGAACTTGTCTTCATACAATAGTGTTCTCCTTTGTGTTGATTCTTTCTCCTTAGATTCTTGGAGTAGTTTTTTCACCATCAATTATTTCCCAACTTTTGTAGCAGCAAGTTGATTAGGAGAATGAATGCTCTCAAAATATTCCTCTTGCACCAATTGAACTCTTTTATCACCACCACTTGAAGTAGAACTCTCTGGACACTTCATGGATGATGGATTCCCAAACTGATTGTAATGGTAACACCTTCCTGAAAATGAACTAGAACCTCTACCTCCATCAAATCTTCCTCTAAAACCTGAAAGGAAATAGAAAATAGCAATGGAAAGTCCTAATAAAGAGCAATTGTTTAAAGGAAAGAGATTACCAAATAAATTGAAGTAGCCAAACCAAGCACCACCAAATCAAGAGAGACGGAAGAATTTGTTAAGGGGAAAAAACAAGAAAAAACCCCAATATTATGAATGGAGGAAAAATGCCTAAAGAATAATACAAAGAGAGAGAGCTTCAGCCTTTGCTTGCTTGCATGAGTCTTGAAGAATGAGAGGAGAGGCACCACAATAATTAGAGGTCAGAAGGAGGAGTTAGAATGTAACTCCCAACTCAATGAATGCCACCATTCATCTATGTGTGTGCAAAGTGTCACCTCTTAAGGAGGTGGTTACAAATATTCCTTAATAAAGGAATTAAAAATAAGCCATCTTCACACATGTGTGAGATGACAAAAAAGACAAAAGACTTGTAGGGATTCCTTTGGAATATTCCTACAAGTTAATAAATAATTACAATTAAAGAATAACCTTTACCAGGTAAAGATTAATCTTCTAACATCCCCCCTTAAGCTTTACTTGGGGAGGTTACATCAAACCCTTCAATGGGTTGTAATCAAATATTTTTACAATGAAAGAGAAATTTATCTTTACAAAGAGCTTTGGTGAGAATATCTGCAACTTGATCTTCACCTTTACAATAGAAAAGAGAAATTTGGTTGTCTTCAATTTTCTCTCTAATGAAGTGATGTTGAAGAGAAATGTGCTTGGTCCTTGCATGAAAAATAGCACTTTGATTATCAGGATATAAAGGAGTAGGATCCTTTTGAGGTAGACTCAAGCCTTCAAGTAATTTTCTTAACTATAATGCTTCTTTTGGATGCATTAGTACAACCTTTATATTCAGCTTCTATAGAAAAAAAGTGAAGTAGATTGTTTTTTCTTACTATTCTATGAGATTGCACCTGATCCAACAAAGAAACAATAACCACAAGTGGATATCCCATCATTGGGATCACCTTAGTATAACCTTTTAAAGAAAAATCAAAATTTGCATAATAAAAGAGACCAAGATTAAGAGTTCCTTTAACATATCTTAAAATTATTTTTGCAACTTTAAAATGAGTTTGTTGTGGTTTAGACATAAATCTAGAAACCAATCCAACACTTTAGGTGTTTTCCAAATTTGCATACCCAAAAAAATAATGTAAAAGGCCCAAATCACTCATTTGAAATTGTTGATTGAGTTGAGACTTTACATCACTAATCAAAATCTTAGAACTAGAAGTGATAATTAAATCATTATCACAATATCATTTTCACTATGCTTAATATATAAATTTGGATCATTTTTACTTCTAATGAAACCATGAGATAGAAAGAAAGTATAGCCCAAATTATAAAATGTAAATATATAGACATAGCAATAATAGATCTAGGTCTCCTCTCACTGCATCATTGTATTGTAAAGGGAAATTGTATCAAGATTAATAATAAAGGACTTTGAAAAATTGGTCCTAAAGATGGTTTTTTTTTTTTTAAACCATAGTGCCTTAAAAAGAAATCAATATCAATAGTCCTAATAATGGTATAAAAACCATATTGCCTTCAATAAAATAATGAAACATAAAAGTTTCAAGAACTTGATCCCCATCAATTAAGAAAATAGATCTAAGTTCATCATAAATAAGTAAGTGCATACCATCAAAGTGGATGGAAATATTTTCCATGGGTCCCCAAAAAAAACTCTAATGAGACTTGATAAAATATATGATTCATTATAGATAGGGCTCCCTATGCAACATTATTGCAAATGTGACTAGCACATAAAATATATATGTAAAGGCTCCATTGAGACTTGATAAAGTGAATAATTTGCAAAACATATATAGATGGAATAAATCCATCAAGAAGGCAAATACTCCAATGAGCTTTTAATTTTCAAAAATATATAGATGAAATAAATCCATCAAAATGACAAATTTACCAATAAGGCACAATATCAAATTAATGAGACAATAAAATATCAAATTCCCTTTATTAAAACAACATAATTGTAGTTGAGAAGGAAACACTAGGTTTTTTTTTTAAAAAAGATTGTAATAGATCAAGACTTAGGTAGAGAGAATGATAATTTCTCAAGCCACAAATCAAGCCACCTTAAGTTATAAAAAAAATATTAAAAAAAAATTGTGATGGAATAATGGGAAATGCATACTATGAAGAGAAGAATTATTAAGTATAAATAAGTCATTAAGACAATACTCATGCATTCATGACTACATGAATATCCCCTTTTCATATTCCAAATATAATTGAGTAAAACAAGTACACTATTATTGGGTTGATCAAGTCCAATAATAAAGTACTTGTGAAGTTATTTAAATAACAAACTTTTTATGTGAAGCAACATGTTGAGATGCACCTAAATCAATAACCCATTCAAAAAGGTTTAGAAACATTCAAACTACATGTAAAAGCATGTCTAGATTGATTACCATTGTTATGAAATTGTTGATTATTTTGATTCATAGGCTTTTTCTCATTTTTCTTTTTAAAACAAGTATTTTGCCAATGACCATCCTTATTACAATAAGTGCAATGTGGTCTCTTACAAGAGTTAAACTCTCTAGGACCATTGCCATTATTATAATGAGGTTTGAAATTATAATGTTGTTGTTTAGAATGAGGTTTAAAATTTTGCTTATGATTAGACAAGAAAGCATGTTCATTAGACTTAAAAGTACCAAATTGAATTAACTTAGCCTCTTCTTGTCTTAATAAGTCATGAAAAATATCATAAGTTAATTGAGTAGCTAAAGAAGGAATAGCTAATTGAGCATGAATATTAGTAATGAATTGCTGAAATTGTCTAGGAAGACACTTTTTAAGAATAAGATGAATTAATCTAAGATTATCTAATTTAACTCCTAAACCATCCAATTGACTATTTAAAGCATCAAATTTCAATAAAAAATCATCCATAGATTTAAAATCAGAATACCTCAAATCTTCAAGTTGATCTTGAATTTGAAATTTTCTTGATTCATTTGTACTATCATAAATTGTTTTGAATTTGTCCCATGCTTCATAGGCAGTTGTGCATGTTCTGACAATATGAACATAAAGTTCGGGTGACATGGAGATACCTATGAGGCCAAGGGCTTCTTCATTTTTGAGATTCCATTTTTCAATTTCATCTTTGGGTGTAGATGAACCTGGTTTAGATTTAGGATCTGTAGCTACATCTAAAAGATGTTTAAACCGAAAAATAATGCATATACAAGTTTTCCAAGAATGATAATTAGAACTAGTTAATTTAATTTCAAGAATCAAAGTTGACATGATTGCAATAAAAAATGCACAACTTTGTGAGAAAAATAATATCTATTGTAAATATTTGCTTAAAAAAAAAACCCTTTTGATTGAACGAAATTAACAAAAAAAAATCATTTTTTTTTAAATAAATGTAAAGTAAATTCTTGATACAAATATCCAAGAGATATATTTTTAAAGTAGATATAAAAAAAATTAATTGATTAAATTTATTATGAAAATCATAACAAAGTTTAAAATAAAATAATACTAATTCTAAAAAAATATTAATAAATACTAATAGAGAAAATAAAATAAAATTAATAAAGATTTTAATAAAATTGAATATTATTAATTAAAATTTAATAAACTAAGTTAAAACTTTAGAGTCTTTATTTAAAAGGTTAATATATAAAAAACTTTATAAAGACTTATTAAAAAAAATAAAAAATACGTAACTTTAGATTAAAAGAAACTTTACTAAGTGAAAAATCCTATTTAAAGCTTTCATACGGTTCAAAGAACTTAAAAAAAAATGAATATCCTTTTAAAAGGTGCGTAGGTGGAAAGAGAAGGGCGGGCATTTAAAAGATTTAAAAAAAACTTTCGAGGAAGCAGCAGGCGAGAATAGGTTAAAATTTAGGGTTTGAGATTTTTTTAAAAGCAAAGATTGTGTTTGGAGGCGGGCGAAAGAAAATAGAAGGTTTAGGAGAGCAGAAAATGAACATGCAGCGAGGAAGGAGAACGGGGTAGGAAAGATGATAGCGACAAAAAACACGACATAGACAGCATGGGTTCGTTTCCCACAGACGAATCCAAGGCTGGGTGCAGAGAACAGAGGGGAGCGAGACAGCAGACGACGGGCCAATGAGGAGGCGGAACGATTCACCAGAGGGTGGTGCAAGGCCGACGGTAGCCGGAATATGAAACCAGCAATGACGGCGATTCTAGAGAGGCATACAGGATATGGACTCTGGTCAGTTGTGGTCGGTTGCTTGTGAGAGGAGCTTACAGATAGAAACCCTGTAGGGTTAAAAAAAAATGAATTTATTGTTATATACTATTTATTATTTTGTAATATAGAATTTTTTTGAAAAGATCTTTTTAATTTTGAAATTTAAAACAGAAAAAATAAATTTATTTATTTTATATTATATTGAATATAATGTTTATTATGAAACCCTCTTTTTGTGAAAAAAAAAGAGAGTATAAATGTGTATTTTTAAAAAATATAAACTTCAAAATAAAAGATTTCGATAAAAAAAAATTGTATTATTTAAAAATATGAAACCCTTAAAAAGGGTAGAAATTTATTTTTCAAAAAAGATGATATAATGATGGTAAAAAAAGTTTATTTAAAAATTTTGCTTTAAAATTGAATATAATTTTTTTCTAAACTAGGGCTTTAGCCCTAAAAAAAAATTACATAATAGAGTGATTTTTTCAGATTTCAAACAATATTGTAAACAGAAGTTAGATAAAATAACTTGCATAAGAGGGTTAGAAGAAAAAAAAAAATATAGACAAGAAGCAAGATTAAATATTTGGCTCTTCTTCTCCTCTTTGAGAGTGTCTCCAATGGTGTGCTGAAAAATCTGGTAAACCTTCAACAATATAGCTCACAAGATATTAGTAATACCAAGCTCTGATACCATGAAAGGAAATAGAAAAGAGCAATGGAAAGTACTAATAAAGAGCAATTGTTTGAAGGAAAGAGATTACCAAATAAATTGAAGTAGCCAAACCAAGCACCGCCAAAGCAAGAGAGACACAAGAATTTGTTAAGGGGAAAAAATAAGAAAAAACCCCAATATTATGAATGGAGGCAAAATGCCTAAAGAATAATACAAAGAGAGAGAGCTTCATCCTTTGCTTGCTTGCATGAGTCTTGAAGAATGAGAGGAGAGGCACCTCAATAAGTAGAGGTCAGAAGGAGGAGTTAGAATGTAACTCCCAACTCAATGAATGCCACCATTCATCTATGTGTGTGCAAAGTGTCACCTCTTAAGGAGGTGGTTACAAATATTCCTTAATAAAGGAATTAAAAATAAGTCATCCTCACACATGTGTGAGATGACAAAAAAGGAAAAAGACTTGTAGGGATTCCTTTGGAATATTCCTACAAGTTAATAAATAATTACAATTAAAGAATAACCTTTACCAAGTAAAGATTAATCTTCTAACAAAACCACCTCTTTGATAAACAACTTGGTCTTTATTTCTTCTTCAATCTTCTTGCTCTTCATAGGTTTGCCTTGTACCTCTTCCTCTATTAGTGTTGCCTCTACCTCTTCCTTGTCTTTCTTGAATTCTTTTTATCCTTTCCTCTACCTTGACAGCCAACTGAAAACACTCTTCAATTGTCCAAGGTATTGTGAAATCCATTTCATCTTAAATGTTGAGCCTAATCCCATTTAGATACCTTGCAACCTTTTCTACCTCATCTTTAGTATATCCTACTCTAATACTAGTCTATGGAACTCTTCAGTGTATACCATCACATCTAACTCCATTTTCTTTAAATTTTGAAGCTTCCTAAAGGTCTAAATTGCATAATATGTAGGTAGAAATTGTGCTTTCACCTTAGCTACCATTTTATCCCATTAACTTATCCTTTTTTTTACCTTCTTTACTCTTTCTTCTTGTACATAGTTCCACCATATTAGGACAAGGCCCTTCAATTTGGTATTTTCAAATTTCACCTTCGTATTGTCTTCTACTTCCTCAAATTCAAAGAAATTATCCAAATCATCTATCTAGCCCAATACTTCTTCACTATCCATATTTCCACTATACATAGGCACTTCAACTTTCACCTTTGGAGTATTATCCCCCTTGAAATCCTTTAGCATCCTGGCCATTCTCATCTCTTCAGGGTCCAATTCCTCATCATCATAGACTCCTGTTGGAGGGTTCTCACTCTCACCCTCATCCTCCTTATCACTTTGGTCACCATTGACCATTCCTATTCCTTGGTTCTTCTCCAAGGCTGCAATTCTGGCAAGGGGAGCTTCATGAGACTCCTTATAAAGTCTCACCTCCTTTTCATACTATTCCTTTAGTTCTCTGACTTCTTTTGTCGTTGGATTGCTCTTTGGAGGCATCTTGCTTATGTTAACTTTCATCCAATTTCCCACTTCACAATTAGAACCTATAATATGATACCACTTGATGCAGATCAAGGTGGAAAATCCCTCAAACAATCACAATTTAACCAAACTCAAAACAATTCTTGCTTATTCGTCCATTTTTTACCCAATATTCCCTTCACAAAACACTTGGCTCTACAAAGCTACAAAACACCCAAAACTGCAATCAAGGCACAAAAACTCTTATTGAGCCCTCAAATCACCTTGAGCATCATAATATTGGTATATTCAAGCCAAAGAAAGTCTTCTATAACTCTAATCTCACACTTTTCCAAACACTCACTCATAAGAGGTTTGTTTGCTTGTAGTATTCCAAATGACAAAAAATGGGGTACAGCTTCCCAACTAGTTTGAATCTCCAAAAACAAAAAAATAGTTTCAAGAACCCATTAGTTCCTTCTTAAACATATTTTGAAACCAAATAGACTTACTTTGAAAAGTACCCTCCTAAATTTGATTGTCATGTAGCAACAAAGCCCAATTAAGCTTATTTTCCAAAGCAACACCAACCCAATCTCTCTCTCAACCCAAAATTACCATTGCAAGTTCACAACCAAGTTACCAAACCTCTAAATCAATAACTTTTTATAGAGGAATGTTCACAAATTATTCCTTAACACAAAACCCTTGCTTTAGGCTTACTATGGCTTGCACAAGAGAGGGCTTATTGATTCACAACACTCCACATATTTTCCCACCTTTCCAACACATAAGAAAAATTATTTGGGGTCTTCCCATACTTTCTAAACCATCATCCACTCTCTACCAACATTTTTTCATCAAACTTCCACTCTAAACCACCATTTTTGGTTCAAAAACAAGACTGAGAACACCTAGGGCATCACTCCAAACCCTCCAATCCGCCTTCCCTTCCCCTGAAAAGCATACAAACACAAAAAATACAACTAACTGAATCATTCCACCAATTTAGGGCATGATTCACCAATTGGAATGGCCTAAAATTCTATTTAATGCTCTCAAACCCTCAAACAGGGTTTTACCAAATCGCCTACAGAAAAATGCTTGTTAAATTCCTCAATCTCAATGAAATTCACCCAAATCACAACCAAAAAAAATATAGCACATGCCTCTATCTAATTCAAGAGCTTTTAGAGAAATACCCCACTATACATAGATGTACAGTTATATGCAACAACAAATTACCAGAAAAAAATATAGAAAATTGAAGGATTTCTTATTGATTTCAATCAAAAAATGGACACCAAAACCTTCCTTCGATCCATCCATCAAGTATTTAAACCTCGCACAATGAAAAATCAACTAACACAACTGAACCAAACTAAAATTTAAGCTTCTTGACCATTGGGATTCCCTATTTTGCATTTTTTGCATTTTTACAAATTTGCATTTTGACAGCATTTGAAAATATTGACAACCTTTGCAACATGAACCCAACATGACTCAACTTGCATCAAGAATGGTCTATTATGACCTTATTTTCATGAAAAAAGACTCAAACACCTAAAAAGCTAACATAAGACCGCATTGGACCATATTTACATGATTTAACATGGTGCCCCCGCACCATAATGTGGTCAACACATTCACATTAGGTCTTGGGTCTTTGAGAATCATTAAGAATCTTATGATGTATTGTAAAAGTGTTGTGAATTGTTGTAACCCACTTTCACACTTTTCTAAGACATTTTCATTATAATTCACCCAAATAACCTTGGTTTATCACTTACCAAGTCTTATTTCAATGTGTTGTAAAGAGTTGTAACAAACTTTCACACTCTTCTAGGCTTTTCATCACTAATTTGACCCTTTCTTATGTTTAAGTGGCCCCTTAATGCACTTTCTAGCCCTACTTAAGTGTGTTTTGGAGAATAATCTTGTTAAACATCATTAAATGCACTTTAATTCATGACACCTAGTGAAATTTCACTAGTGCGACCAAGTCACTACCTAGGGCGACTTAGTTGGGCCACTAGGCTCAAAAATCAAAATCATTTTAAAATTTTGGTAGGATATTATTCTCTCAACCTTGAGGTCAGCGTCTGATGTGTTATTTTTAGGGAAATTTTGTAAAATCAAGTACAAATTAAGGGTTTTCCCCTCATTTTGCATCTTCTAATTTCCAATAATTCTTTCCTACATTAGCATACATTCATTTATCATTCTCAAGCATTCTATGCATTATCAAGCATCCATTGGTGCATCTCTTGTCATATCTTTAGATTTCTACATCAAGGGTTTGGTGAGTTGTAGCATTGCATGTTTTTCATTCATCATTCTCTCTTTATTTCATTTCATTTTTAAGGGTTTGATTACCAAAATGGGGTTTGACCAAGGGAAACCCCTATTCTCTAACCATTAACCCTTTTTCCCCTCTTTGCATGTGTGTTTTGTAGGTCTTGAATGTGCATTTGTCAAAGAGAAAGGTGTTAAAAGGTGTCAAAAATCCATAAAAGTCATTAAAGTTAACAAAAGCCCTAAATGAAGATTGGAGACCTCTTACAACCCGATTTATGTTGAATTAGATTCAGACACCTATCAAGAAGGAAAGTGCAGAATGAGAGTAACAGACTCCTATCCTATAATTTTTGAAAGTTGAAGGTGGACTAAGTCACCATTAGTGGCGAATTAGTTCCACTACTAGGCCTGAAAAGTGATTTCTACATTTTTGGATACTCATTTGGCTGAAACCAGTTCCCACATAATCTCCCTGAAATAGAACTAAGTTGCCCAACATGACGTAAGTGTCCCAGTTGGCTTCAACAACAAATTTTGAAGGATTCCAGAGCCTCTCTACATCACATTACAGTTTCTAGGTGCACCTTTCTAGTTTCATTCATTTTTGTTATTGTTTGCTTGCATTCTTAGGTCATTTTGCATATCATAATGAGTTTTCAAACAACTTGCATTTCTTAGGTTTTACATTACTAATCATTATCTTTCATCATTTTATTGCATTTAGACATTACATTTAGGCACATTTCATTCATATTTACATTATTTTTGAGTGGGGACATTTCCCATTTTGGCCCATTTCTCTCCTTCTAGGTGAAAAACCCTAGAAACATTAGAGAGCATTAGGGTGCCAAAATATTTGTCCACATTTTGGTGAACCCAACTTTAGAACATTTTACTTCTAATTTCAAGTCCATTTACATCCTAGGAATAGCATGCATTGGCATTACATTGCATTGCATTATTTAAATTACATCTTAAGGTTTTAAAAAAATTGCATTAGTGAAAAGCTCAAATAGATTACATTTTTGAATTACATTTAATTAAAAAATTCTATAAAAAAATTGCATTCTCATACTATATTTACATTTCAAAATCTAAAAATCATAAAATTCCATTTAAAAATTCTGAAAAATCTCAAAAAAATCACTACTGGGACTAATTCACCACATTGGATGACTTAGTCCTCTTAAACATTTTCCACTATAATTTTTGTCATTTTGAAATCATTTTCTACATTTTTTGTATTTTTTATTTCATTTATGTTACAGTTTCCATAATTTTAGATATCATCATTTTATTGCTCTTAGTTGACATTACATTTGCATTCACCCGCATTTAGAAACCTTTGCATTCAAGTGTTTGGTGTCCTATTGCTAATACCTTAGTGAGAAGAAGTTCAAGGCTCATGTTATCCCATGATAATACACTCTTTGTGGATCTTGGGTTATCTAAAACTTCCACTCCTAGGATTGCAACTAGTACACAAGGCATGGATACTACCTTTAGCAACTCTTTACCTCCCAATAACATGCATGTTGACACACAGAACTATCACATCTCACAAGACAAAATGATTAACATTCATCAGGACTTAGCACATCTTCAACATCAAGTGTGTCTTGAAAACATTTCAACCAATGAAATTCCTACTATAGAAAACATCCATCGCATGCTTGAAAGTGAAAAAGGCTTAGATGTTACGAAACAAATAGTTGAGATATACCATAAACATGTTCCTTCAACCTCTAGTACATGTCAACTAGCAAACATTATGGTTAGCCAAGGAGGACCTCACACTCCTCCTCCCTCAATAGTAGCATCCATACCTACCTATACCACTCCTCACATCACAACAACAATGCAACAAGTTAGTAATGTGATTCCTTCCTCGACTATTCCTACTAGCATTCCTAATTCCTATGTGGCATCACATGTTTTATCCTCTCCCACCATACCATCTATAAGCATTCCCTTCACTTTCCCTACCACTACATAGACTCCATCACCACTTTCCCTTCCACCTCATACCACTTACAATGACCCTCTTATAGCACAACTTTTCTAAACCATCTCCTCAGTGCAAAAACAAATATCCACCATAAACCAAAATAAAAATGGACCACCTACATCCTATTACGTCCAAAGTCACCCACTATCTTTGAAAATATTGCAAACACCAATGCCACAAGGAATAGAGATTCCTAGATTTGAGAAATATGGATTGAAGATAGATCCTTCTAACCATGTTAATGCTTACACTGCCTTATGTAGTGACTTTTTCCTTGATGATAAACTACTAGCAAAACTGTTGAACCTAGGACTCTAAAAGACACTACCTTGGAATGGTTCTCATATTTACCAAGAAATTCAATTCGTTCATTCAATGAACTAGTTGATGCATTTATAAATTATTTCCAAGTGCATATGACCCCAAAGAAGACCTTGGTCGATGTGATGAGATGCAAGCAACATGAAGAAGAAAAGATAACTGATTTTATTTCACGGTATCAATCGCTTTATTTTCAAATTGATGTCAAGATTCCTAATCCACGCCTTCAAAAGATGTTTATAGAAAAATTGTAAACTAAACTTCAAGCAAAACTCACCATGATGAAATTTCTCTCCTTTATGCACTTGTGTACTACCCTTTGCGATTAGCACAATTTGGTTAGTAGTTATGATGCAAAGTCCATTTCTAGTGGAGCTTAGAAATCTGAACATGCCAATCCAAACTATCCACAACCATTTAGAAAGAAAAACAAAGGGTTCTTATAGTTCAATCCCCCTCAACAACCAACTCAACCTGTCACCAACCAAGTAGTAGCTATTAAATCTGTGATACCTTATAGTTATGGAGATGCAAAAAGACAATTCACACGTTTACCAGACACCCTTCATAACACAATGTCCCAACTTTTACAATAAAAAATGATCACCTTACCTGCCATTAAAGCACCCGATCCTACTTAATGTTTACCTCCAAAATTTAAATCCAACGCTTATTGCCATTATCATAGACAAAATGGACATGACATGGGAAATTGTAAGTGTCTTAAACACCTTGTGCAAGACCTCATTAATTTTGGTCGTCTATCCATTACAAGTGCTAATGATCACAACAATAAGTATGTTGCCCCTCCAAATCTAAATTTGCAAATTTTGACTAATCTAGTGCCCAAACATAATGTTTCAGGGTATGTGCAGGATCATCATGGAAAAAATAGGCCCTTAAGTGGCAAAAAAATTAGAAAAATCAAAGTTATGAAACTTGACGTAAAAATTTGAATAAGTTATCTATATTATTTCAAAAATATGTAAGAATAGAATCTATAGAAAATTGAATGTAGTTTCTAAACTACTAGGTTTGTTTAAAAAGAAAAAAAATCTATTTGGTGAAAATTTGAAATTTCAATGCAGTAGTACTTAAATTTCAGGGAAAAAATAACAAGTAGGTGTCTATCTGACCACCCTAACCATAATAAAATGATAATATTTTTTTATAAGATTTTAGATATAAGTAGAGGACTCATGTCCCAATGTGATGCATATTTTTTTGTAATTTTGTTTCCAAGTAAATAATTAATTATGATTTTTTTATTACAAATTTTATAAAATATAAAAACGCGTATGTCTGACCAGCTTAACTTGGTCAGAACTTCATGAAATTCATTTTTTTGTTTTAATCCTATAGTAAGCGAAGCATAGAATGTGACACATGTTTTGGATTCAAAAAATATGATACTGTTTGAAAGCTATAAATGTTTTTCAATCAACCTATCAATCAGGGCTTTAGTCATAATTTGAATAGAAAATGAATAATAATTAGTTATTAAATTCAAAGTAAAGCATAATTTATATTGGTGGAAAGCTGAGAATCTCCTTTAAAAACCCTTTTTGTTTCATCAATTTTGGGTAGAAAAAAAGTCGTCAACCACATACCCATCATATTGCCACTTTTTGGCCCATCATGATCCTTCACATACCCTTCATTTGTCAAAGCTAGTGAAACTCCAAAGAATGATGTGATGAACATTCATAAAAATGTTGAACATCCTGATCCCATTACACATATTACTACTATTAATCCTATGGATGAAATGGTAGGTACGATAGACGTTATCCCTTGTAAAGGCCAACCTAAGAAATCTCTTGATATTACTTTCTCCTCTAAGGACATACTCAGAAATCTCCCTAATGGCCCTCTTTACATAGCCGGTCATATTTATGACAATACCACTAATGGGATATTCATAGATCTCGCTTGTGGAGAGAATGTGAGCACTGAGGAATTTTTGGTATTACATGATCTCTATCAAGATGATTATGATAAACCAAAAGCATGGGTCAAAACACACAATGGGTTTTCTTGCTCTACGATAGGATCGATCGTCCTTCCATTACAAATAGGGCCAAAAAAATTGGATGTCACATTCTATATCATCCTATAGTCGAACTAGTTTTGTTTTTGGCTGGGCCATCCATGGCTTCACTCAATGAAAGTTGTCTCTTTGGTCATACACAAATGTTTAAAGTTTCCCTTTGAAAATGAAATATTCACTGTCCACCATAGTGGATTTAACCCCTTGTCTTCCAAAGGGAAATTTTCCTTAGAATACTTTTTATTTGAGCCCATAGAACCTATAACACCTCGCAAAGACTTCTTTTTCATTGCTTACCAAAAATTTAAAGCAAGGAAAATAACAGAGTTACCTCTCCGCAACATGTCCCCATTCACCTCCAACACTCCTATCCTAGATGAAACAATGCTTCAACTCAAACAAAAACCACCCAAACAAGCTCAACCAAGCTCAACCAACACACGAAACCTCCCCGACATCACCCAAGATACCACAAGATAATGATAACAACTCCATCATGTATAAAACAAGATTACAAAGAAAAGGAGAAAGTGGATGAACGACCTTCCCTAGTTTCTTTTCGTTCCTCCCCTTAGGGAAGAAAAGCAACCTATAGTTGATTAGCCCACTTCTTCACAAACACAACTCGACAATGCAACCAAAAGAAATAGAAGAGCTAGGGAGCGTATGCGTAGATGTCATGCCCTTGCTCGCAAATTACAAGCTGAAGAAAATAAAGAAAATAAAAGTCCACACTTGACAGACGCAATGCATGATGACCCTTCTCCGTAATCACAACAAAACGATCCAATACAACAACCACAACAAGAGGTACACCCTTCATTGGACATTATCATTCATCCTTCTATTGTAATTAATCTAGACGATGATGATGAGATTACTAAAATTGACAAAGAGGTGCATAATGATTTGAACATATTATTTTTCTCTTCCATTAGCTTAAATGAAAAATCTCCTACAAAGAGTGTAGAACTTGGTGCTTCCCCTAGTTTGGCACTTGCTCTTGTCCCTTTGGCTAGTTTCCCTCCCTTGGCATATCATGAACATGATTGGGAGGCAGATGACTTGCTCGACAGTTGATTTGCATTGTCCTTACTAGTCTTTTACATTTTTCTTTTTCTTTTTCTTTTGTGTGTTTTAATGTGCATAATGTGCTCCCCCGTGATGTGATTTTTGATGTTCTCCTTCTCTTTGTGACATTCTTCTATTTGTACCTTCATTCTTCTATATGTCATACATCACTTTTTCCTTTTGGGGATGATGCAAGGCATTGAGACCAAAATGTCTCTTTCATGTTGACCCAAAAGGACCCTTTTCTTTTTCCTTTACTTTTTCTTTTGTCTTTTTCTTGTGTTTTCCTTGTTGGGATGATGCAAGGCATTGAGACATTTGTGTCTCCTTCATGTTGACCCAAAATATTTTCCTTTTTCTTTCGCCTTTTAGTTTTCATTTGGATTGTGTTTTCCTTTTGGGGATGACACAAAGAGTCAAGACATCCTATGTCTCTTCCATGTTGACCCAAACAAATCTTTCTTTTTATTTGTTTTCACTCTCTTTGTGTCATTCTTCCAATTCTATTTATTCGAAGAATGATGACAGTTTTGAGCTCCTTATAAAACATTGTAGGAAAGAACATACTGACCCCAACTCCATAGATCCCTTATGTGTTTGGCATTTTCATTTTGGGGACAACCAGGCTTTCTTTTCTTTTTCCTTTCCTTCGCATGACATAGCCTTACTTGGAAACATATGACTTGGCATAGGGCTTTCCAAGTTGGCTCTCATGTCTTCTTTATTATTTGCATTGTTCATTTGCTACATGAAAGTAATTTCTCACATAACAATGTGTAGTAATTCCTTTAAAGTGGAGGCATACATTGGAATTATTCATTTTGAAATTTTTTTTCTTGTTCTTGGTTCTTAGTGCAACCTTCTTACTTCATACGATGTGTTTTTTCACTTTGTGGATGACATTGGGTGTGATGTCCTTCATGAGCATGATCTATCTTAGCATAGTGCATTCCTCTTGGTGGCTTGATTCGACACATTTCATCCCCTAAGTTGCAAATTTTCTATTCTTTGATTGGTCCTCTCTTGGAGACATTGGACACAATGTTCCCTAAGTTATAGACCTCACATGAACTAAGCAAGACTCCTTTGAACATCTTATGCATGTTGCATTTTTCATTTGTTATATGGCCACCTTGCATAACACAACTTGCATGCATGTGGTGTCATCGTGTTTTTTCATGAGCTTCAAGCATACAAAGCTTTGCTTGTCTCATGAAGCTTGAAATGTCATTTTCTTTTGTGGTGCCTTATCAAAGTTATTAGGAGGTATAACTTTGGTATGGTTGAGTAGGAAGCCCATTTTGATGCATGACTTTCCCCATATCCACCTGCGTGTGTGTGAGTTGATACCAGCCATGAGTGTATGTTTCTCACCTTTTGGGCCTTCTCACCTGACAGACAACCATGAGTTCTATTGCCTCAGAGTGAGTATGCATTTTATTTCTAGACAAACAACCTAGATCTGATCCACAATGGGATGGACAAACTATCGAAGCTTGTTCTAACTCTCTCTTTTTCCTTCTCCTTTTAGACTCCCTCTTCATTTGCATTTTTCTCATGTGTGTTTCTTGTGCTCATGTTTAGTTTACCATGGGACCTTCATCCTGTGGGCTTGATAATCACTCTTGATTGTTGTTGTCTCATCTTGCTAGCATTAGTTCATTGAAACTCCTCTCAATGATTGCATGTTTGGCTCCTTCAGTGTGAGTTTGAAGCAGGTTCATCCTCTCACTAAAGTGGGGGCTAACTGTGGACACAAAAAAAGTAACCCTTCTACTTTTTCTCATATTTAGGCCCTCCTAGTGATTTTGGCTTGATTTTTCCTAGATTTAATGTTGTAATGTGGTCAACACATTCACATTAGGTTTTAGGTCCTTGATAATCATTAATTCTTATGATGTCTTGTAAAAGTTTTGTGAAGTGTTGTAACCCACTTTCACACTTTTCTAGGACCTTTTCATTATAATTCACCTAAATAACCTCTTTTTATCACTTACGAAGTCTTATTTCAAAGTGTTGTAAAGAGTTGTAAAAAAATGTCACGCTTTTCTAGGGTTTTCATCACTAATTTGACCATTTCTTATGTTTAAGTGGCCCCTTAATGCACTTTTTGGCCCTACTTAAGTGTGTTTTGGAGAATAATCCTATTAAACATCATTAAATGCACTTTAATTCCTAACACCCAGTAAAATTTCCTTGGTGGGACCAAGTCGCCACCTAGGGTGACTTAGTCCCACTAGGCACAAAAATCAAAATCATTTAAAAATTCTGGCAAGATATTATTCTCTTAACCTTGAGGTCAACCTATGATGTGTTATTTTTGGGAAATTTTGTTAAATCAAGTATAAATAAATGGTTTTCCCCTCATTTTGCATCTTCTAATTTCCAATAATTCATGCATACATTATCATACATTCATTTATCATTCTCACGCATTCCATGCATTATCAAGCATCCATTGGAGAATCTATTATCATATCTTCAAATTTCTACATCAAGGGTTTGGTGAGTTGTAGCATTGTATGTTTTTCATTCATCATTCTCTCTTTATTTCATTTCATTTTCAAGGGTTTTATTACCAAATTGGGGTTTGACCAAGGCAAACCCCTATTCTCTAACCCTTAACCCTTTTTACCCTCTTTGCATCTATGTTTTGTAGGTCTTGTATGCAAATTTTTCAAAGAGAAAGGTGCTAAAAGGTGTAAAAAATCCATCAAAGTAATTCAATTCAAAAAAATCCCTAAGTGAAGCTTGGAGACCTCTTATAGCCCGATTTCTGTAGAATCAGATCCAAACACCTGTCAAGAACAGAAGTGTAGACCAAGAGCTATAGATTCTTTTCTTGAAATTCTCAAAAGCTGAAGGTGGACTAAGTCACCATCAATGGTGAATTAGTTCCACTATTGGGACTGAAAAGTGATTTCTGCATTTTTGGATACCCATTTGGCTAAAACCTGTTCCGACAAAATCTCCTCGAAACAAGACTAAGTCACCCAACTTGGTGTAAGTGTCCCAGTTGGATTCAATAGAAAATTTTGAAGGATTCTAGAGCCTCTTTGCATCACATTCTAGCTTCTAGGTGCACCTTTCCAGTTTCATTCATTTCCATTATTATTTACTTGCATTCTTAGGTCATTTTTCATATCATAATGTGTTTTCAAAAAACTTGCATTTCTTAGGTTTTGCATTAATAATCATTATCTTTATCATTTTATTGCATTTAGGTACATTTCATTCATATTTACATTATTTTTGAGTGGGGAAATTGCTTTTTTTTACCATCTCTCTCCTTTTAGGTGAAAAACCCTAGAAATGTTAAAGAGCATTAGTGTGCCAGAATCTTTGTCCATGCAATCAACCACATCAAACATGCATAAAATAGAAAATTATAGATATATCATAGGATTTATCTTAATAAAATCCTTAGAGAAGAAAAATTATCCTCTAAAAGGCCCTTCCACATGTTATTATATCCATAAACACATTACAATCTTCCATAATGGGCCCTCTCACATGTACTAGGCTACAACAACTTGATTATGTAACAAGATTACATAAATTGATAACTACCACTATAATATTCTATACATATATACCTCTAATCAAGGAAATAGCACTTCCAATCATGTTGCAAATCTCAAGTGTGTAAAAACACCACAAAATATTCACAAAATTGCACTCGACATCATAGTTTAGATTGTCACACTTATTCTCTAACCTTGCTTCTCCATTGCTAATCTTAATTCTCTATTGCATCCTTGACACCTTCCTTGATACACTTGAGGGATGATTGCATATCCTCTATCCCTCATGCTTGTCCTAAAATAAACATGAGCAATGTATATCTTGTTGGTGTAAATTCACCTCCCAGGAGCACAATCTTCAATATAAACCTTCAAAATGTGAGAGAAGCAATACATTATTTCACCACAAGTGAATGAATAAATTCAGATTTAAAGAATAATGTACAAAATATTTCTTATAAATGCAAGACGCGAGTCAGTAAAAGAAATACCCAACAATAACTAATAAAACTATGTGTGCCTAAATAATTAATATCTAATAATATTTACCTAAGTAAAACTTAAGCATGGTAAATGGTAAAAACCATTTACTCCAACACCCCCTCTTAAGTGAAACTTAGGGATATTATTATGCAATATCAAGATGCAATATGGATCCCGACTACACAACCATGTTAGGTACCCATTTACAATGCAATCTCTGACAATTGGAGAAAATGAGAAAAACCCTATGGGGGATGCAACATATCTAGAAATCTCTATGATCAAAGATGATATATGTCAACTACAAGGTGGCACAAAGATTTGAACCATAGGAAACATGTAGTCAACCAAATTTAACCAACCTCTAAATTAAATTTGGTGATAATAAAAGGGAAGATAATTGTGTGGTGTTATTCATAACTTCTCTTGGACCTAATGTACCTCCAAAAGAACTTCTCCACTGGAAAAAACTCCTAAATAGTTGGTGTAAGAGTAAACCATGTGATCATGTTAACCTAGTTGAGACTTAGATACCACAGTACACTCTTGTAGTGAGAAAATATCATGAAACATGAGTATGCCTTCACCTAATGTTTGCACAACATGCTCTCAAAACTATGAGACCCAATAAAAATATGTTGTAAAATGTGGTAGCTTCTCCTATCATTCCCTAGTGACCTCATATCTCTTAGATGATCCTACATTGAACTAATGGGGTATGTGCAAGATCATCATGAAAAAAACAAGCCCTCAAGTGGCAATGAAAATTCAGAAAAATCAAAGTTAGGAAACTTGACATAAAAATTTGAATAAGTTATCTATATTATTTCAAAAATATGCAAGAATAGAATTTGTGAAAAATTGAATGTAGTTTCTAAACTACTAGGTTTATTTTTATTTTTTAAATCTATTTGGTAAAAATTTGAAATTTCAATGCAGTAGTACTTAAATTTCAGGGAAAAAATAAGTAGGTGTCTGTCTAACCACCCTAACCACAATAAAATGATAATATTTTTTATATAAGTAGAGGAATCATATCCTCATGTGATGCATATTTTTTGTAATTTTTTTTCACAACTTTTAAAAAATATAAAAACGTGTATGTCTGACCACCTTAACTTTGTCAAAACTTCATAAAATTAAAAAAAAAAAAAAATTAATCCTATAGTATGTGAAGCATAGAATATGATGCATGTTTTGGATTAAAAAAATGTGATACCATTTGAAAGCTATAGATGTTTTACAATCAGCCTATCAATCACAACTTTAGTCGTAATTCTAATAGAAAATGAATAATATTTCTTTATTAAATTCAAAGTAAAGCATAATTTATATTGGTGGAAATTTGAGAATCTCCTTTAGAAACCCTTTTTGTTTCATCAATTTTGCGTAAATCAAAGTTGTCAACCACATGGGCGAAGTCTAGAAAAGTAAGGTAAGTTGTTAAACACATTTTTTGTGTTGACTTCTTAGGATTGGAATGTCCTAGCCAAATTCCAAAGAAAGCCCGAGGCTAACCCCTAGGCAATAAAGTTTGTGTCAAAAATATCAGATATCCTATTTGAATCAGATATCTGATATATTTTATATATGATTTTAAAAAATGTAATATAGTTTATAATATATGATTTAAAAAATGCAATAAATAGTTTATAGTTTATTTTAATATTTCTAGTTTAGAAAATGCAATATAGTTTATAATTTAATATATAATATACAATTTATGATAATCTCTTATGGAATTATGCATAATATATATTATATATTATATTAATATGTATAATATTTAAATATTATTCCTATATTTTTGTTAATGTATAAATATTTATGTATAGATATATATTACTAATATATAAAATATTTAAATAAATATTATCTCTTTCCCCCCTCTCTCTCTCTCTCCCTCTCTCTCTCTCTCTAAATTCTCTCACTCAATCACTCCTATCTCTCTCCCCTCTACCCTCTACCATTAACCCTATACACCATTTATCTCTCTCCCACTACATCTTTCTCTCTTGCAAGTCTCTCCCTCCTACCCCTTCTCCCTCTCTTAGATATCTCTCTCAAAGTAACTCCCTCTATCACTTTCCCCAAATAAATTTAACCCTTAAACCCTAAACCCTTAAACCCTCTACCCTCTACCCTTAACCCTCTACCCTCTCTCTCTCTCTCTCTCTCTCTCTCTCTCTCTCTCTCTCTCTCTCTCTCTCCTACCCCCTCCCCCTCTCTCAAGTCTCTCTCTCTCACTCAATCCCTCTATATCTCTCCCTCTACTCTTAACCCTAAACCCTTAACTCTTAACCTTTAAACCCTAAATACTTAAACCCTCTACCCTCTACCATTCACCCTATATACCCTCTATCTCTCTCCCACTCCCTCTCTCTCTCAAGTCTCTCCCTCTTACCCCTTCTCCCCCTCTCTCTCAAGTCTATCCCTCTTACCCCCTCTCCCTCTCTCGGGTCTCTCTCTTAGAGTCACTCCCTCTATCTCTTCCCCCTCTACCCTCTACCCTCTCTCTCTTTCTCTCTCCCTCTGACCCCCTCTTCCTCTCTCAAGTCTCTCTGTCTACCTCTCTCCCCTCTACCCTTAACCATAAACGTTAAACCTTTACCCCTTAAACCCTAAACCCTTATAACCCTCTACCCTCTACCATCAACCCTATACCCTCTATCACTCTCCCACTACCTCTCTCTCTCAAGTCTCTCACTCAATCACTCCTTCTATCTCTCTCCCCTTTACCCTCCATCTCTCACCCACTCCTTCCCTCACTCTCTTTCACTGACTCCCTCTATCTCTCTCCCCTCTACCCTTAACTCTAAGCCCTTAACCTTTAAACCCTCTACCCTCTATTCTCTCTCTCTCAAGTCTCTCCCTCCTACCCCTTCTCCCTCTCTTAGGTCTCTCTCACTCACTCACTGACTCCCTCTATTTCTCTCCCTCTACCCTTAACCGTTAACCATAAACCTTTAACCCTTAAACCCTAAACCCCTAAACCCTCAACCCTCAACCCTCTACCATTAACCCTATACCCTCTCTCTCTTAAGTCTCTCCCTCATACCCCCTCTCCCTCTCTCAGGTCTCTCTCTCAGTCACTCCCTCTATCTCTCTCCCCTCTACCCTCAACCCTTAAACCCTAAACCATTAAACCCTAAACCCTTAAACCATATACCCTCTACCCTCTACCCTTAAACCTCTATCCTTTCTCTGTCTCTGTCTCTCTCTCTCCTACCCCATCTCCCTCTCTCAAGTCTCTCTCAAAGTCACTCCCTCTATCTCTCTCCCCTCCACACTTAGCCTCTACCCTTTATCTCTCTCCCACTCCCTCCCTCCCTCTCTTTCAATAACTCCCTCTATCTCTCTCCCCTCTACCATTAACCCTTAAACCCTCTACCCTCTACTCTCTCTCTCCCAAGTGTCTCCCTCCTATCCCTTCTCCGTCTATTGGGTCTCTCTCTCTCTCTCACTCACTCCCTCTATGGTGCAGGAGCACCTACACCTCACCCTCCATTTCGGATCCTTTGATGGTGAATAGGTTAGAAAGATTATTTTTTATTCTTTTGAGTGTTTTCATCTTCAATAAGTTCTAATAAGACTATTTTGTAAGATCCAGGGTGAGTCTTTAAGTTTTGGAGTCAAAATGTAGAAAATTGCAATCTTGCAAAACTTTTGTCATGTAAGCCTTGAGAAGCAAAAATCCTAAATTTGTGCTTGTATATGCAAGTTTGAGGTGTAAATGTTGTAATAATTCTATTTTTAAGTCATTAGAGTGGTTTTAGGAGTCATAAGAATTTAGGATTAAAAGTTGCTTCACAAAATGCAAAGTTGTCATGTTGACAATATGATGTAATCTCATTTTAATGTTGTAAAAACCTTTACAACGGCTCCTTTATTCAAAAATTAGTTAAAGGAAATTGGGGAGGATGGGAACATGTTTATAAATCATCCATGGGGTCGAGGCATGAGGGTTGTTAAAGTTTTGAAGCACCAATACAAAGAAAACTTTATTTTTTTCTAATTTTATAGCATTTTTTCCTGTTCTTGTGCGTGGTACGGTCTGGTACTTCACTATACCACCTTCTAATGAATATGTATTGAAAGAGGGAAAATTATTCTTTCTTTTGGAGGTTATTTGAGTTAATTTCATCAAGTATTGAGTAAGGTACATCAATTTAAGTGAAACTAGGTCTGAAATCTTGCAAAACAAGGGTTTGGTCACCAAAATGGATGTAATTCTCATTTCCACCATCGGGAAAATCTGAAAATTGGTGGATTGGTAGATTTAGGAGTCCTTTAAATGCTTCAATTTGTTTTAGAGTGAAAAATGGAGGTTTGCAAAATTTATGCAATGCCCTAGGTCTAGTTTTTGCCTTATACAATCCAAAATGTGATCATTTGAATACATTATTTGTTTATTTTTGAGTATTTGAGTAAATATAATGGATGGAAATCATGGAAAAGGTCTTGGGGAACCTGTTGAAGTATTTTAAAGGAATTAGGGGTGTTAGGGTGTGCCTTGACAAGTTGATTCCTTCTTTGCACAAGCCAAATGAAGCCTTTTGGTGGCTTGTAAATTAGTTATTTGACACACTTGCTCTTGGTGTTTGGTCCTATGCTTTTTGGGATCTGTAAGGGTCTATGTAAGAAGTATAAAAAATGGTTTCTTTCTCTTTTTTTTCCTTTAACAAATTGTTATCATGACTGTCCTATTGGTGAGTGCTAGAAGGAATGCTTGGCATAATGGAAGTGATGGAGGAATGGGTGTTTCTGAGTGAAAAGTTAGGTTGGTTGATCCTATTTTGGCATGTTAAGAGTGTCTACATCATCCCCAAGTCTTTTTTATGTATCTGGATTTGAT
>VDFB02356102.1:45697-112928 GCA_007258455.2 Sequoia sempervirens
TATAATATAAAATCTTAAATTTGTTTTAACAATTTCTTTTTAAAATAATTTTCAATTTACATAATTATTTATTTCTGTTTTGTAATTAAGAAAGTTTATATTTGATCTCATTTATTTTTTAATAGTCTCTTTCTTAATCAACGAAAAACACTCCTTGAAGTATTCCAAGTCAATATCATTTGATGATAGTCTTACACATGATGATTATAGAGCCATAATTTAAAAAGTTATTAGTAAAACAATTTGCTATCAAATTTATTAGGTAAGGCACTATGGTGACACTTAATCTATCAATGCACTTAAAAAAACAATAGATTTACATTATTCCTTTAGTTGCATATATTTTCTAGTCATCTAGAATTCACCAACTTATCCTATATAGAAAGATCAAATCTATGTCTAGATTGATTATATGTATTGAGACTTATAAGGGCCTTTTATAATGTTTGGGTGACATAACGATATAGTTTATAAAAAATCTATGGAATGAATTTTGACTCATAGATTGGTCACCAAATTTTATCAAGCCTTGACCATATGAGATATTACCACATGTGAACACAGTTGCACTAAGTGGGATTGAGAGAAATATAGGGAGGAAGAGAGAGGGATGATAGAGGAGAGAGTGAGAGGGGGGATTTAGTTATTCCCTTATGTTCTTTCTTAACTACATAATACTAATCATTGAATTTCTACTTGGTTGCAAAGATAACTTATTTGTCTTGTACTTTGAGTTGTACACGAGAGAGAGAGAGAGAGAGAGAGAGAGAGAGAGAGAGAGAGAGAGAGAGAGAGAGAGAGAGAGAGAGAGAGAGATTTTATAATCAATTCTTAGCTTAATTATCTACCAATGAAACCAACCATGTGAAGGTGGAAGCTTGTTTGGCACCACAAAACTACATCAAATTCTCTATTGAATCATTTTCAATATGGCATTCTATATATAAGGCCTATCTATGGAAATCCATTCTTAATTCTAATGATGTGATTTTTAAATACCTCCTTAAATGGATTGAGGTTTTTGATGTAACTACTACATAGTTTTTTCTCCCATATGTTTCAAATCCCATGGGTGAAGGGATTAAATCAAGGAAGACACAAGATCATCTCTTCCATATATAAATGCACTTAGTTTTTTAATTTTCTTTGAACCATAACAACATGCTACTATATTTTACTTTTATTCCATTACATGTGTCTCAACAATTTTACAAAATTATGGTTTTAGGTGGCTTAAATATTTTCTTTCAACAAAAAATTTCCATTTGAGAACAACTTTCCCTTTACTTACAACAAAATTTAGTTTTTAAAAATATGCTATGATAACAAGGAAAGAGGTCTGATATTAAAGTTGATTATAACATTGGGTATATTGAAATGTTATTTCCCTAAATAGTATAATAAGATATTGAGGTGTATTTGGCTACCCCATCCAAGAATTTATAAATCTCTTTGTGTCTCAATTAGTACATGGGAATTGTCTAATTGAATATGAAAGAAAGAAAATGAAATGAAGAAATAAAAGAAATATGAAGCAGTAAATTAAACCTTTTTTCCTCAAATGACCTTACTCCTTGGATTGATCCAATGTGAAGTGCATCCAATTCTCCACTTGATTTTCTCTTTTGGATGAGTGAAAAATGGTAGAATATGGTTTCTTATAAGACCAACTTGACAAATGTTGAGATTATGATTGATAGAATAGAATTACAATGTCAAGATATCATGATGGGAGATGATAAAAATGAGAGCAAAGGCCTTAATTTATAGATTCTTGATGATGAAAATTGAGGGTCAAGATTCAATTTCTAATGGATGGATAGGATTGAATGAGAGTGAGGGTTGGATTAACTGCAAAGAACTGTGAAAAGTGTCACAAGGTGGAGGCTTGAGCATGACATCTGTCATGGGTGTAAGAGCTAAGTGTGCTCACACATTTGTAAGCACATAGATATGGAGGCTCACGAATGTGACAAGTGAGAGAGGTAGGGTGGCTACTTTATGACATATAAGAGGTAGGGCATCTTCACATGTGTGAGAGATATTCTAAAACATGTATGAGAAAGGGGTAGGGTAGGTTACAAGTTAGGAAACTTGTCAAGTGATGACAAGTTTATATATTGGTCCATGCAAATGGATTCAACAACTAGGATTGAAAGGATAAGGATTGAGGGTGAGGTGGAATTAAGTATTAGAGAAAAATTAATGAAGGTTAATTATCCTTAATCAACTAATTAATTAGGTATTATTTAGTTGACTTAGTTAGAGGTTTTAATGGATAAGGTTAGACTTAATTAACAAATATACAAATTTATCTAATTAAAGGTGAAGGGTTAAGCTTGGGTGGGGGATAAAGGTAAATGACGAGTTAAATAAATAATAAATATTTATTTAATTGGTTAGGCCGAGGTAAAGTCAAATGTGATTGGGTATGGAAAATTTTAGTTGTCTACATTTTTCCCCTCTTTGATATGACACCATGAATGTAAGGAGTGGTGTTGGATGAAAGAGAAATTTAACATAGTAGGTGGAAATGGATGAGGACTAGTGGCATGATTCCCTAGTCATTGAAATGTGAGGAAGTATGAAAAAATAGAAATTTGATATGCCCCCTCGAGAGGACATGCAGGGTTAAAGAACATGAGTGTGCTATCGAAATGGATGGGACGATAAAAAGAAGGATAAAAGGACATTGGAAAAGGTGTATGAAAAAGGGGATACGTATAATGGAGAGATAGATAGAGAGAGGAGATGGTTGAGAATCATGTTTTAGTGGTATAAGAAATCTAGATTTAATATTACAGTACTTGACATTATGCACCAAAGTATAAGGATTTAGATATGACATCACGAATGTAAGGAGTGGTGTTGGATAAAAGAGAAATAAAAACATATGTAGTAGGTAGAAATGGATTAGGACTAGGGGAAAAGACCCAGTATCTTCCACCCATTGAATAACCACCACCTCCATGCTCACTCCACCCCCCAAAAAAAAATAACTTTGATCCATTAAAAAACTTTTTATGAACAAATAAAAAGTTACAAAAACACCAATAGTTGCTCATAACAGAATGAGTCACTCACCAATCATAGTAGACAACTAAACATGCCTTTGCATTTATAAAAGAAGTCAACTTGCACATAAAAAGGCTCATTTACAATTTCATTTAAAACATTTACTGTTACAAATACCCCCACTTTCAAATGTTTGTCCCTCACTACATTTTATATTTACAAGTATACATGCATAACTAATGGTGCTTTACATGACATAATCACAATATCCTTTTAACTATATGGGATTTGAAATGCACAGTCTTTCACACACTCCCTAGCAGCTATATGTATTTATTTCATTTCATGTAGGTACCTGCACAATTAAATATAGTTGTAAGGCTCCCCAAATAAACATCAAATCCAAATGTAATGTAGAATTCAGTCATATCATCTTTAAAAACCTATGTAACTTGTAGCTTCAAATTCAAATGCTCAAACAAATTGAAATTTCAAACACAACAACCAAATTGAATGCATTCAATTGTCAGATTCAAATTCCTAAATAAGAGGGGGAAAGTAGCCAATGATATTCAAAATTGCATGTTATTCTCTGCAAAATTGAAAGCAACGACAAGCATCCTCTGCACATTCCTCTACACATTCCTCTAATATCCCAAGTCTCAGGTAGGTACTTATAGCTATTTTCATTTATGCAGTGTCTTCTTACTTTATACATTCTAGCATTTGTTTATATTTTTCTACTTTCCATTGCACATATAGTAGGCTAGCATACATATATTTGTCATTTTACATTCTGTGTCTTTTGTTCATTCAACAAATCGATGTATATGTGTGTATCCTTTGCCTATCCATTGAAAATGCAAACAATGGTACTTGTATTTATTTTTTATGTTTTTGCTCATTTATCATTTACTTCAGTGTTTATATCAGGGTTTATATTTGTCATTTATTTTTTCTTATATGTGTACCTATTTATATTTGTTTATTTTTGGTCATTTGTCAGAGTTGGTCATTTATCAGGGTTTAATATGTATGTGTCTGTATATATGTATATATGCTTTTTACATTCTAATATATTATGTATTTAAAAACATATACACATATATACAAACTCATATATACATGTATATATGCATATGTATATCATAAAAACACACATATATCGTCTACATAACTTCTGTTTAAATACGTTTCATTTGGCTATCCAATACAATAGCCTAGCATTTGTTTATATTTTTCTACTTCCCATTGCACATACAGCAGGGCTAGCATACATATATTTGTCATTTTACATTATGTGTCTCTTGTTCATTCAACAAATCGATGTATATGTCTATCCTTTTCCTATCCTTTTAAAATGCAAACAATGGTACTAGTTAATCATTTTCTTCTTGCATCTTTCACGACCCATGAAGGATTTATTCGATGATTGAAAAATTATTACTGCTTGTTTATGAAATAAAACATTCCTCTTACACTCCTTTTCCCACATTGATTTATGTATGTATGTATGTATGTAACCCATGCACATATATATGTATGTATCTATGTATGTATGCACATACATACATATATATTATGTATATATATATGTATGTATTGTCATGTATGTATGTATGCATACATACATACATATACCTACATACTAAACCCTAAACCCTAAAAAAATAATGTAAATTTGGGTTTACCCTAAAAAAACAATGTGAATTTGGGTTTACCCTAAAAAAATAATGTGAATTTGGGTTTACCCTAAAAAAACAATGTGAATTTGGTTTTTTTTTGTGCTTAAATGACTAAATACAACCTAGTAAAGTTGATTGTCTCATGATTTTGTCTCCAGAAATGATCAGGAATTTCGTGGGTTTGAACACATGTCTGCAAAATAATATTTTTTGGTCTGCTTTGACCTTTTTATAAAAAACCCATGTCACTTTGGGCATAAATCGGCAAACCCATTAAAAATAAATATGTATTTGTCAAAACCCTTGCATGGTTTTTTCCAAATTCGTGTGCTTAAGGAATTAATCTCATGAAACCATTGCATGGAATATTCTACATCTATCTGAAAATGCACTTCTGTATTCCTAGGAGTGAGGAATTATTATTATGAAACCCTTGGTTAATTTCTTGTGCTTTTTTCTGAAAACCCAAGTCTGTACAATGTGCTTTGAACATTGATATATATACATACATATATCTATGTATATATAGATATATATATGTATATGTATAGATATATGCATACATGTAACTGTGTAATTATATGTATCCACAGATACATGTATACATATATTTATACAAATACATATAAATACATCTATATCTACATATATATATATGTAAACCCAAATTAAATGATGCTAAAGAATCGGATACCCAACAAAAAAAACATTAGTCATATGCTTTAATCAGACTCTAATTGGGGTGTAATGTGTTTGGTGTCAGGTGCTTTAGTAAGGAGATTAATATGTAGGAGTTATTTTTAATGGGCACCAAAATGATTTTATAAGGTGCTAACTTGAATTAGACCCATTGACTTTTGAGCAGATTTGAATGATAAAATGGATCTATTTTCTGTTTTGCAATGTTTATACCTATTTTTTGTACTTATATCTATGTTTTGCAATGTTTATACATTGTTTTTCTGACACTTGATTGCTTACAATGTATAGGATCATTGAAAATCATGGCACCAGGCAAAAGAGGAAAAGATCGGGTGGTAGGTGCTTGAATAGAGTACCTCATGGAGTGACATTCAATGTTCCAGATGTTGATGAAGAGCCAACAGTGAACATGGACGAGGAAGTTATTTCTGAAAATGTAGAATAGACCAATGAAAATGATGGTTTTGAACCTGTTGTTAATAATACTGACGTAGAAATGGAACCGCCATCTGCTGGCCAAGTGATAACCCCAGATCTGTGCATGAAAAGTTGGTCTATGCATGACATGGAAAATTCCATTTCAGATGTTGAATCCTGCCTAGCAGTTTGCGGGCATGGCTCAATGGTGTGACATCCACAAAAAGGAGGGGGCCACAAACAATCCTAACTGACGAATAAGAAGCTGAAATTGTGCAATGGTGTAAAGATATGGCTAATATTGGCCATGGCCTTCAAGTGTCACAGCTTAAGTCAATGGTGGCCCACATGGTTAGAGTGGCCTAACCCATTCACAAATGGGATACCAGGGAGGTCATGGTGGGTTGGATTTCGTCAAAGGCATCCTGATCTGATAATTGAAACACCCGAAGGAGTGGACATAGATCGAGCTATAATGTTGCGCCCCAAAATAGTTTCTTCATTCTATGATAACTTGGAGGAGTTGTACAACAAACATAATTATGGGCCCAACAACATATGGAACTGTGATGAAATAGGTGTGCAAGTTGGCAGAAATTGTGCAATGAGAGTTATTGCAAAAACAAGGACGAAATGTGTTCCATAATTAATTGCTAAAAGAAGAGAATGGATCACTATTCTAGCTTGTGTTAGTGCAGCAGGTCAAGCTATATACCTGGTTACTATTTTTTCAAGTCCAAAAGGAACAAATTAGAAACTATATTGTTAACTGTGAGCCAAGGGCATGCATGGCAATCCAAGAGCATGCTTGGATGACCAAAGAATTATTTGTGGAATGGTTAAAACACTTCACAAAAAATGTCCCAGGAGGTGTGTCACCAACCAACAGACAACTTCTCATCTTTGATGGTCATGGTAGCCATGTGGCATTCAAAACGGTCGAAGAAGCAAAGACTGGGAATAGATTTGCTCACACTTCCAGCACATTGTAGCCACAAATTGCAGCCCCTTGATGTTAGTGTGTTCTCACCATTTAAGAACTACTTCAAATAGCAAAGGAATATATGGCTCTCTGAAAATCCTCAACTTGACATTGGAAGGGAAGAGTTGGCAACACTTGGTAGCAAAGCTTTTGCACAAGATTTGACTCCTAATAACATTGCAAATGGTTTTAGAAGAACATGAATTTGGCCATTAGATCGACATGCACTTGAATTGGATATGGGGCCAAGCTAAGATTTTGTGGTTGAAGAGGAAGGAACGACATTGGGAGCAGAAACAAAGGGTGATACAACTGATGAAGAGGCACATTTCATGCCAGCGGAGACTTGTTTGAGGATAGCAGGTTGGAATGAGGAATAGATTGGATAGTTTGTGGAAAACATTTTTGCAAACATTCCCCCAAATCCATAAAAAATTGAGGCAACAAAAATTCAACAAGAACCAGTTGTTCGATCATGTAATCAGGCAGCTGAAAATGAAGAGAGTCTCAATCTACCATCTGAATTTCAAGATGCAAATTTGAACCTAGGGGTACATCTCAATTTTAGTCAAGTGGATGAAGGGTTGTCCATGCCATCACCACCGAATGTTGATCCTGAAGATGTCATCCATTACTTCACAACTGGGAGAAATTGGGAAGCTGAAAATGATGAAGAGGATGGACTCGATGGTAATGACTCAAGTGATGAAGAGGCTGACTATGTTCCATGCACACAAGTCAATGATCAACAACCAACAGGCAGAAGAAGCACTTTTTTGCAACTCCTAATGCAACAAGTGCACCAATCATCTAATAGAGGTTGCAATGGGGTCCTACGCCTTAGTAGGAAGTCTCAAATTTTGACATCGGGTGATTTCTTCAATTTGTTGAATGAACAAGAGGCACATAAGCAAAGAAACCAAGAATTGCAACAAAGGAAAAGGGAGAAAATGGCTAAAAAGAAGGCAGAAAGAGAGGCAATCCTCGCACAGAGGGAGGCAAACAGATTGGAGCGTGCTGCAAAAAAAAATTGTAGAGGAGAAATTGAGGCAACGACATGAAAAGGAGCTTCAAAGGGAGCAAGCAAAGATTGCTAGACAGTTGAAGGAAAACCAAAAGCAGGCGGAAAGAGCAGAAAGAAAAAGAAGTAAGAGTACTCCTACAACTCCTCTTCCAAGTCAACATCCAATTTTAAGGGACATGATTAACATTTTGTCTCCAGCCTTTGCAGCTCTTAGAAGCCTACAAAATGGGTCTTCTGAAGGCTACTCTCCACAGTTACAGCTCACTCCAGAGGCAAATCATGCATTTCTTGCTTGTATAGCAAGTTCCATATAGAACAATCTGCAGTCCTTAACATCTTCTCCAGTTGACACAGAGTCAGTTGACCCCCAAGGACACACCACCTCTTAATCAGATCTGTGGATGTCTGATTAGGATTTTTTGTTGTCAACTTTTTGACCTTGAAGTGTGCTAGAGTGTTTTTTGTAAAACTGAATGCTAGTCTATTGTATTGGATAGCCAAAGGATACTAGTCTATTGTATTGGATAGCCAAAGGATACTAGTGTCTAATTTTGTAGAACTAAATGGTAGTCTGTTCTCAACTTATCTACTTCGATGTGTTCTAGTGTGTTTTTTGTAAGACTGAAGGCTCCTTGTCTTCTTTCCAAGTTAATGATCTATGCTTTTGTGATTCAAAATCAGTTTTGTGTTTATTGTATTCATCTATCATTTTGTTGGATATGTGTTTTTTGTATTCATCTAACTAAAATTATGTACATATATATATATACACATACAACTATGTATATGCATACATATACATATATATATGTATACATACATATATATATGTATATGTATGCATATACATAGTTGTGTGTGTGTATATATATATGTATACCCAACTAAGTATATGCATACATACATATATATATAACTATACATCTATATGTAGCATATCCATAAATTGTAACTGTAAGTGTAAGTGGAAATCAATCTAATTCTAAATTGTAAGTTTACAATGAATAAGTAAATCCCATCATAAATAAAATCCCATTGTTCAGGTTCATGAATGAACATCATAAGAAAAAAGAACATCATAAATGAACACAATGTCTACCAGGTTACAGCCAAAGTAAACTCTTGAAAGACTTGACCTGAAATGTCATCATGCAAATTGACTTACTCTTTACAACCTCCCTAGTTGTGTATACATGCATACATATATATAAATATGTATGTACGTATATACATACATACATACATACATACATACATACATATATATGTATACACAACTAAGTATATGCATACATATAACTATACATCTATATGCAACATATCCATAAATTAATCTATTTGAAATTATAAATTTTTGAACACATACACTTGGAAATCAATCTAATTGTAAATTGTAAATGTAAGTTTACAATGAATAATAAAAATGAACATTATAAATGAACACAATGTCTATCGGGTCACAACCAAAGTAAAGTCTTGAAAGACTTTACCTGAAATGTAATCTTTCAATTTGACATGCTCTTCACAACCTCCTAGCCATTTGACATGCCTGCCACAAAAAACAAATATAATACAACAAACAAACATGGACAATAGTTATTGAAATAAATAAAAATATATACTAGTTAGTAAAAAATATAGAACAATAATTGAAACTTAGAACAATTTGAACAAAAAATCCTTAATTATTTGGTGTGTTGACAAAGACAATTACCAAACTGCCCACCATGAACATTGTTGCACCACCTCTCCTTGTTCTCCCATGCCTGAAAGAAAAGATTTACAACCACAGGTAGTCACAACCGAGGCTAGTAACATACAAACATCATATGACCTTTGAAATAATGCATGTACAACAACACATAATTAATCAATTTCAATTGTGAATATAGTAGTAGAGGAGAATAATTGTGAATGTCGTTGGCTGCTATCCCTCTTATTTAGAAATTTGAATCTAACAATTGAATGCATTCAATTTGATTGTCGTGTTTCAAATATGAATTTGTTATAGCATTTGAATTTGTAGCTTCCACTTACGTAGGTTTTTAGAGTTGATATGACTTAATTCTGCACTATATTTGGATTCAATGTTCATTTGGGAAGCCTTACATATCTGTGATTTTTTGCAGGTTTGGATGCATGCATACAGTCATACAAACATAAGCATACATGCAAACATTCATAGAAACATAAGCATACATGCATGTATTCATATAAACATATACATACATATAAATTGCAGAAAATCAGTAATATACATTGCAAAGCAGAGAAAAACACCTAAATGTGTCACTTTTAACATCTAATTAAAACTCCTTTATCATTCAAATCCACTCAAAAGTCAATGGGTCTAATTCACGTTAGCACCTTATAGAATCATTTTGGCCCCCATTAAAAATCACTACTACATATTAATCTCCTTACTAAAGCACCAGACACCAAACACATTACACCCCAATTAATCTTCATTTGGGGTCCGATTGATGCATATGACTAATGTTTTTTTGTGGGTATCCCATTCTATTCACTCATTTTACCGCACACTCTCTTTGTAGCTGCACATGCATACATACATACATACATACATACATACATACATACACACACACACATATATATATGTATGTATGTGCATACATACATACATACATACATACATACATACATATATGTATATATGCACATACATACATACACATATACATATATGTATGTGTGTATGTATGTATGTATGTGCATACATGTATCAAATTCCTTCTTTGTCATACTTCCTCACATTTCAATGACTAGGGAATCATGCCACTAGTCCTCATCCATTTCTACCTACTATGTTTTATTTCTCTTTGATCCAACACCACTCCTTACATTCGTGATGTCATATCTAGATCCTTATACTTTGGTGCATAATGTCAGATGTACAATATTAAATCTAGATTTCTTATCCCACTAAAACATGATTCTCATCCATCTCCTCTCTCTATCCATCTCTCCATCATACGTATCTCCTTTTCATACATCTTTTGCCATTTCCTTTTATCCTTCTTCTTCTTAAATCATCCCATCCATTTTGAGAGCACACTCATGTTCTTCAAACCTGCATGTCCTCTCAAAGGGGCATATCAAATTCCTTCTTTTTCATACTTCCTCACATTTCAATGACTAGGGAATCATGCCACTAGGGGAGAAGACCCAGTATTTGCCAGGGCTAACTTCGCGCAACTGTAGAATTCAAACCTTATGTCGAATCGGAAAAAAAATTTATGGGTTTTTTTTGCACATGAGTTAAGATCTTATAACTAAGGTTTTGGCTTCTGGGCAATTCGGTAGAGTGCGGTAGCGTCCGATATGCATGTGGAGGTCAAAAAGACACCTTTTAGAGGTGTCGTTTGCTTGCCGTCACCTAACGTCCCAGTACCCACTAACTATAACCACCAATTTTTTTTTAAAAAACACCTAAATGTGTCACTTTTAACATCTAATTAAAAGTCTTTTATCATTCAAATCCGCTCAAAAGTCAATGGGTCTAATTCACGTTAGCACCTTATAGAATCATTTTGGCACCCATTAAAAATCACTCCTACATATTAATCTCCTTACCAAAGCACCGAACACCAAACACATTACACCCCAATTAATCTTTATTTGGGGTCTGATTGATGCATATGACTAATGTTTTTTTGTGGGTATCCCATCCTGTTCATTCACTTTACCACATGCTCTATCTGGAAGCTTCCTAGCGATGGAGAAGGATGCAGATGGCGACGGATCTCCACGGCTCCTACACGTGCACACGACTTTAGGTAACATCTAACATCTTTCTCCTTTGAATATGCAAACAATGGTACTGGTTAATCATTTTCTTCTGCATCTTTCATGACCCGTGAAGGGCTTATTCGATGATTGAGACCCGTGAAGGGTTTGTTTGATGATTGAAAAATTATTACTGCTTGTCTATGAAATAAATCGTTCCTCTTACATGCTTCTCGCCGTGTGTTGTTTTATTTTGCTAATGTCATGGTATTGGCATTATACACACGGGTTTTTTTTTGGGGTAAAATAATTTCCTTTCCTCATTTTACCGCGCGTTCACAACATGGTAAAGTCGTCTGTATCATGATTTTGTCTATAGAAATGATGACGAATTTCGTGGGTTTGTGAGAACCCTTGCTTTTTTTTTCCAAATACGGGTTTTATTGTGGTTAAATGATTAAATATGACCTGGTAAAGTCGATTGTCTCATGATTTTGTCTCCAGAAATGATCAAGAATTTTGTGGGTTTGAAAAATAATATTTTTTGGTCTGCTTCGACCTTTTTATAAAAAACCCATGTCACTTTGGGCATAAATTATTTGTGAAAACCCTTGCTTGGAATATTCTGCATCTATCTGAAAACGCATTTTTGAAAACCCTTGCTTGGCTTTTTCCAAATTTGTGTGCTTAAGGAATTAATCTCATGAAACCCTTGCCTAGAATATTTTGCATCTATCTGAAAACACACTTTTGTATTCCTAGCTTGGTTTTTTCCAAATTCGTGTGCTTAAGGAATTAATCTCATGAAACCCTTGCCTGGAATATTTTGCATCTATTTGAAAACACACTTCTCTATTCCTAGCTTGGTTTTTTCCAAATTTGTGTGCTTAAGGAATTAATCTCATGATGAAACCCTATGCCCCCTCGAGAGGACATGCAAGTTTGAAGATCATGAACTTGTGCTCTTGAAATGGATGGGACGATAAGAAGAAGGATAAAAGGACATGGGAAAAGATGTATGAAAAGGAGATACGCATGATGGAGAGATGGATAGAGAGAGAAGATGGATGAGAATCATGTTTTAGTGGTATAAGAAATCTAGATTTAATATTGTACTTGACATTATGCACCAAAGTATAAGGAACTAGGGTGACAATGTGCCAAGTATGTGATCAAAAGGGCCATGCACAAACATATATGCCTTGTGACACCATGATATGGAAGACCATGATGCCCTTATGGAAATGTGGTGCAAATACCATGATAAATGCAAACAATGAGGACACACACACACACACAATAAGCAAGAATGCACTAAAAGCCCAAAAATTAACTATGATTTCTTTTGGTCTAGCTAAAAACAAATTGTTTGATTGATGATGATGAGGATAAAAAAGTTAATGATATGAAGAATATGTATCCTAGGGATTGGGAAGGATATATCGGGCTATAATGATAATTGGGATAAAGGTTATTAATTGATTATCAATTGATTTGGATCAAAATCAATTAATGCTTTGGGATGACGTGCTAGATAGCATAATTAGATTGTATGGACTAGGATTGGTTGCATCGGATAGACTACTTTAGGATTTTTGTATTAGATGGATGGAAAAAGGATAAATAGAGTGGATGTGGATGTATAATTAATTGAGAATTAGATGAAGTTAGAAGTGAACTTGCATGAGAAGAAAAAGTTGATGAAGAGTGGTATGAGAATAGGAGATGAGAATGTTATTGATTAGATTGTGGAAGAAAATGTTTGGAAGAGGAGACTTTGGGATTGGTTGTTGGATGACGATTGAGGTTAGAGGAAAGGGATAATAGATGAAAGATTGGCTAAGAATGTTGGATTTTTATTTAAAGGAGGGGATGGAAATTAGGATAATGAATGAGAAATAAATAGGAGATTTAGAAGAATGAGATTTAAGGATGAAGTAGAATTTAAATTGAAAGAGCATAGATTGAACTAGAATGTGGATGAATAAAAATTAAAGGTTGTCAATATGCAAAAGCAATAAACTATGAAAGCACTAAACTATGAAAACACTAAATCTTGAAAGTGTCGTGAAGTATAAGAGAATTGAAAAATAGAGTGAAGACTCTAAACTGAAAATATAGTGAAATTTAGATTTTGAATTGGTTTGAAGAGATTTTAGATGCTTTGAACGGATAAGATATTGGATTGGAAGGACGAATGAGAGATTTAGAGGAAAATATTTAAGAGTTGATGGAAGGTTTGCTTGGTTGACTAAGGGGTAGACTTTACAACCACGTTAGGACCCCACGAACACGTCAGAAGTTGAGGTTTTGCGTATTGACGGATGAGCATAGGACTCCACGTCCTCCTCCCAATACAATTTGGTTAGGGGCGGCGGCAGCCGGAACCTTCAGAACTCGAATGCACCAATACCGTAAGACACATCACCCACAAAATGCCGAAAAAGTTGATGCTATCCACAGCTGTGAAACTTCTGTTACGCGGAAACTTATTCGCCGTTGCTTTCCTTCTCGGTAGGAAGCCGCCAAAACCACTGACAGCTATACACCGCGGGTTAGCGCTCGGCTCCGCCTACCACAACCGACTTTGCAGAATTTTTTGCTTAAAAGGGTTTTGTGTATGCCTTTCTTATACATATCTTAAGTTTCATTCATAATTTCCATTGCCCTTTGCTTTATTCTTTGTTACGTTAATATTCGAATTCAGCTTCGATAACTTCACATTGTCCATGGCGCTACTCTTATTATGTTTAGTCTTAACACACCTTGCTTATTTTCAGTATGTCTCTGCAAATTTTTACAGCAACTTTGACATCACGTGGGGTAATGACCACGCTAAGATACTTAACAACGGCCAGCAATTGCAGCTTACTCTCGACCAGTCCTCAGGTATATATGCATATTAATATTTAATCCATACTTCACTCTCCGATTCAAAGAGTGTGACTTACCTTACGTTATTGTCCCTCCGTTTTTGAATTGAAACAGGTTCAGGTTTCCAATCGAAGAATGAGTATCTGTTTGCAAAAATTGATATGCAAATTAAGTTGGTGCCGGGTAACTCGGCAGGCACTGTAACTGCGTACTATGTAAGTTTATCTCTTCAATATACTCTAGTGGACGTGGAATTTTACTCTACTGAACTGAATATGCCATGTTAATTCATCCTCTGAATATTTATTGTTGATGGGCGCAGCTGTCATCTCAAGGGGATAAGCACGATGAAATAGACTTCGAGTTTCTGGGAAACCTGTCTGGAGAGCCCTATATTATGCACACTAATTTGTTCTCTCAAGGCCAAGGCAATCGGGAACAGCAATTCTACCTCTGGCTTGATCCCACTGCAGACTTCCACACTTACTCCGTACTCTGGAATCCCCAACAAATTATGTAAGTAATATTAATTTTACCCTTTCAACTTAAGTGTTTAACACCCGTCTGGACTTAGCCGCTGAAATATTAACATGTCCGTTCTAATAACATAAATTATGCTGATTGTGTTGTGCAGATTTTCTGTGGATGGAACTCCTATGAGAGTGTTTAAGAACAACGAGAATTTGGGTGTGGCGTATCCTAAGAATCAAGCCATGAGAATATATTCGAGTCTGTGGAACGGAGACAGTTGGGCAACTAGAGGTGGGCTTGTGAAGATCGACTGGAGCAAAGCCCCCTTCGTCGCCTCATACCAGAATTTTAATGCACAGGTGTGCAGTTCTTCTTCTGATTGCTCTGCAAATTCATGGTATAGTGAAGCAGCACTGGATTCGAGTGACCAGGAAAAGCTTCAATGGGCGCGCAAGAACTATATGATATATGATTACTGTTCCGACACGAAAAGGTTTCCACAGGGCCTTCCTGCTGAATGCACCCACCAGACATCAAATTGAATCCAACACTGAATTGATCCACTGCTAAATCAGAACAAGAAATTTCTCACAATTCTTTACTTTTATAATATTCATTCACTTTCCTGGTCAACTTCGACAGAATTTCAATAAATGTGATTTCTTTGAATTTGGAATAAACAATAGCTGTAAGGGTGCTTAGTCGCCGTACATAGTTTTCAAGACATTCAAAAACAAATATTGTATGTGGTTGATATGCTCATTTGTATACATGGCAACTAATTCAGTGGACTGCATAGTTTTTCATTTAATTAAATTATATATTCATATAAGTAATAATGGGTATATAAATAATTGATATATTGTCGAGTTTTTATTAGAAATTTGAATTTCATCGTAGTATGAGTTTATAATAATTTTCCTTAACTTTGTTGTTTCATACTTAAAACTAGTTTACATGTAAGGCAAAAATAAAATATCTATTTTAATTATAATATGAATAAAATTAATTAATCTTCATAGTTTGTGAATTTTTTTATTATTCTGAATAGGGAAACATAAACAAATATAGTTTAGCTAGTCTTTTTCTAATCATTTATTCTTTGAAATAAAGATGAAAGAATAGAGTATCAAGTGAATTCTCTTGTCTTAAAATTGATATTAGATGTACACACATATAAAAAAGATAAAAAAGCTTTTAATTTCTCTATTTTGACTAATTGAAATGTCGATGCTAAAGAACAAAATATAAGCTCCCAATAAATATTTTTAAGTGAATCAACAATCTCATAACACCTAATGAGTCATTGTGTATAATCAACAATCTCATAACCCCTAATGAGTCATTGTGCATAATTATTGTAAGAGAGAAATTTATATATTCTCTAATAAATAACATTTATTACATAAATACAACAAATAAATTTTCATGTGCCCAAATGAGTACAACTTCTTATTCTAAACACATAATGACTATCATTGCTTGCACTAATGAAATATAGGCTCTAACCATGAAATGTGTATATGTTCAAAATGAATAAAACCCACAACTATTGAAAATGCATGCTAGGAAATGTATTTTCTATGTGGATGGCCACATAATAGATTAGAAGAGAATAGAGAAGTAATAGTTATTATGAGTGATGATATTATACAAAATTAGTTTGGAACTTCATAAATACAACCATAATTTGTATTTGCAAGCCATCAAGCTTCATCCACCACAACCCAAAATCTCAAAAAAATGTTGAAGGATTAAATCTAAAATATAGATATTTGAAAATACCATTTGAGGAGCTTACAAAAAATGCATGTACTATTGAGAGACTAGCGTGGTTATCTACCAAGCTTTATGGCTTTCCCTTCAATAACTAAGCCCAAAAATAACATGTACCTAGAAATTAAAAAACATCAAGAGGGTAGTAATCCATTAGAGTATGAGACTATATGTTAGTACAGTGAATGTGCTCCTTTATGTTTAGAACTTGTAATTGTATTTAAGAATTATATATAGCTATTATAGCACACAAAAATAGAAAAAAATATTGTTTCAAGGTTCTCAACAACATCATCAAGTATATAATGCTTTAAATGTAACAATGTAAGTGTAGTGACATAATATTTTCATAGATAAGAAACAATATTGTTATTAAACCAATGACTAGAACTAATTTTGGTATCTACCATAATTTTATGAAAAATAAAACTCCAACACATAATTATGAATAGGATAAATAATTTTTTTGTCGATACAAAAATTGTTTTTATATTTATAAATAAAATATTGAATATTCTATTTGCAAATGTAGCAATCAACACATTGGTATTAAAAGAGATAATTAGATGATCATCAATATTAAATATGTACTCATAAATTTCTTATTACATAGGTATAATTCTTTCATCAATATGTTTTCAAAATATCTTTAGAGCATCTAAAGTTTAATTGTTTTCACCTTTTTAATTTCCTAATATGCATTCTATAAAAAACTTATGTTTGTTTTGATGTTGTAGTTTCAGTTATTCATGAGAAAATTGGTTCGTGTATAGCTTCTTGGATGATGAAGAAGACTTTTGAATCTTTTTTTCTTTTCCTATTTTCTCTATGTCTAACTTAAGACTACAAGAGCTTGAGCATCTATAAGATTTGTATAACTCTTTTCATGTAACTCCTGCAAATCTTGTGAAAGGAACAAGTTTTACATTTAATAATCCCAAAATCATGATTTTTCCATTTGTATAGAGGTATTTGACTACCATATTTTTCTCACAAAAATTAGAATTCCAACATACCTTCACTCTTCACATCCTTTTAATATTATATGAAAACTAGAAGATTTCAGCATTGTATTCATTAAGAAAAATACACATAAAAAGCTACTTAAAATGTTCCAGTAGTAATCATTTAATTCATTTGTAGGAGTCTAAAACATATAGACATAAGAAACATTTTCTTTATTCAAACTAGAAATTATTTCTATTTATCTGTACTTGCCAGATATTTTTTTTAACGAAATAGAATAATTAAATTAAATGAAATCAAAAATTACATAAGAATACAATAGATGACTGCTAGTAAATTGTAAGACAGCAGCAATAAACCTGACATGACAACAACTATGAGAGAAAATAAAGTAGCCAAAAAGTCCAAGTAATTGACAGATGTGTGAAAACACAAAAAACTAAATAAAATGTACCTAGGCCAGATTCTAGAAAAATAAATGATAGAGCTGAAAATATCACAGAAACACCTTTCCAATGCCTATTTGTTTGTGAAAAACCAAGTTCAGACGCAAAAGATATGCCCTCGAGAGTGAAAAACACAAGTTCTGACTTTGACTAGAAAAAAAAGACTACAAAACAGAAAAATCAGAAAAAATAACCAGCATGAATAGAATGCTGCCAGAACCAGCTTTCTAGCGCCTATTTTCGTTCAAAAATCCAAGTTGAAATGCACATTTTATGCCCGATTTAGTAAAACAACTTTGAAAAACACAACAAGGACCTCCAGAGCCCTCTGCTGGGCGACTAGGGGCTGGGTGCGGGTGGCGCGCTGGTGGAGGGCGGCTAATGGGCAGCGCGTGGGTGGTGCTCTGGCTGCGCGCTAGTGGCCCGTCGGTAGAGCTCGGCGGGAGGTTGCCGGCAGCGACTGGGCGGCCCGCTAGCGGAGGTGGCGGCTTGGCGGCTGGAGGTGGTGGCTACCACCTTTGCTGGTGGCCACTTGGCGGAGCAGCGGTGGCGCTGGCGTTGTAAACTGGCAGCGCTAGAAAATCAAAAAAACTTTGGTTTTTTTTAAATTTTTTTAAATTTTTTTTGTGATTTTTCACCTCGAATGGCGTGCCCTAGGGCCGTATGGCTCTGGGGCAAATTTTTTTCCTTTTCGGTTGACTGTGGCCAAATTGGTCGTGCTTTATATGAAAATAGGGGTTTTTGGGTGCTGCGGACTCAATGGCGAGGTCCGTTTTGGCCCAAAATGCCCTAAAAATTAGGCAACCCCCAAATCCACAAAAAAACAAACTGAAAAACTGTGAAAGCCTAATCAAACCCTTGTAGCTCCAAAATCTTCAAAAAACAAGAACAGGCTGCAGCAGGTCTGCTCTAATACCATGTAGAAGTTGTCAGATCCAACTTCAGAGCCCAAGAACACCTGCATGCAAGAGATACCTGTCACATGGAAGAGAATGGAGAAAAAAGCAAGAGAGGGTTTTAAACTCTATAATATCAGAGATCTATTATCAAAACAATAAATTAGAATACAAGAGATCAATCCTTATAAAAGGAGATCAATACCAAAAGGAAAACCTAACCCTAAGGTGAGTGCATTTAATAATTAATATTAATTATTAAATGACTAATATATGTGCATAAAGTAAAATCTTAAGAGGAGAGTAAAGTTAATTAATTACTTTACTCTAATAAAAGTAATGAAGGCTAATTATCCTAAATCAACTAATTAATTAGGTATTATTTAGCTGATTTAGTTAGAGGATTTAATGGACAAGGTTTGCTTGGTGGACTAAGGGGTAGACTTTCAAACCACGTGAGGACCCCACGAACACGTCAGAAGTTGGGGTTTTGCGTATTGACGGATGAGAGATTTAGAGGAAAATATTGAATGGTTGATTGAAGGTTTGCTTGGTGGACTAAGGGGTAGACTTTAAAACCACGTTAGGACCCCACGAACACGTCAGAAGTTGGGGTTTTGCGCATTGACGGACGAGCATAGGACTCCACGTCCTCCTCCCAATACAATTTGGTTAGGGGCGGCGGCAGCCGGAACCTTCAGAACTCGATTGCACCAATACCGTAAGACACATCACCCACAAAATGCCGAAAAAGTTGATGCTATCCACAGCTGTGAAACTTCTGTCACGCGGAATCTTATTCGCCGTTGCTTTCCTTCTCTGTAGGAATTCCCTTGCCCTCCACGCCCTTTAGGAAGCCGCCAAAACCACTGACAGCTATACACCGCGGGTTAGCGCTCGGCTCCGCCTACCACAACCGACTTTGCAGAATATTTAGCTTAAAAGGGTTTTGTGTATGCCTTTCTTATATATATCTTGAGTTTCATTCATAATTTCCATTGCCCTTTGCTTTCTTCTCTGTTACGTTAATATTCGAATTCAGCTTCGATAACTTCATATTGTCCATGGCGCTGCTCTTATTATGTTTAGTCTTAACACACCTTCCTTATTTGCAGCATGTCTCTGCAAATTTTTACAGCAACTTTGACATCACTTGGGGTAATGACCACGCTAAGATACTTGACAACGGCCAGCAATTGCAGCTTACTCTCGACCAGTCCTCAGGTATATATGCATATTAATATTTAATACGTACTTCACTCTCCGATTCAAAGAGTGTGACTTACCTTACGTTATTGTCCCTCCGTTTTTGAATTGAAACAGGTTCAGGTTTCCAATCGAAGAATGAGTATCTGTTTGCAAAAATTGATATGCAAATTAAGTTGGTGCCGGGTAACTCGGCAGGCACTGTAACTGCGTACTATGCAAGTTTATCTCTTCAATATACTCTAGTGGACGTGGAATTTTACTCTACTGAACTGAATATGCCATGTTAATTCATCCTCTGAATATTTATTGTTGATGGGCGCAGCTGTCATCTCAAGGAGATAAGCTCGATGAAATAGACTTCGAGTTTCTGGGAAACCTGTCTGGAGAGCCCTATATTATGCACACGAATTTGTTCTCTCAAGGCCAAGGCAATCGGGAGCAGCAATTCTACCTCTGGTTTGATCCCACTGCAGACTTCCACACTTACTCCGTGCTCTGGAATCCCCAACAAATTATGTAAGTAATATTAATTTTACCCTTTCAACTTAAGTGTTTAACACCCGTCTGGGCTTAGCCGCTGAAATATTACCATGTCCGTTCTAATAACATAAATTATGCTGATTGTGTTGTGCAGATTTTCTGTGGATGGAACTCCTATGAGAGTGTTTAAGAACAACGAGAATTTGGGTGTGGCGTATCCTAAGGATCAAGCCATGAGAATATATTCGAGTCTGTGGAACGGAGACAGTTGGGCAACTAGAGGTGGGCTTGTGAAGATCGACTGGAGCAAAGCCCCCTTCGTTGCCTCATACCAGAATTTTAATGCACAGGTGTGCAGTTCTTCCTCTGATTGCTCTGCAAATTCATGGTATAGTGAAGCAGCACTGGATTCGAGTGACCAGGAAAAGCTTCAATGGGCGCGCAAGAACTATATGATATATGATTACTGTTCCGACACGAAAAGGTTTCCACAGGGCCTTCCTGCTGAATGCACCCATCAGACATCAAATTGAATCCAACACTGAATTGATCCACTGTTCAATCAGAACAAGAAATTTCTCACAATTCTTTATTTTTATAATATTCATTCACTTTCCTGGTCAACTTCGACAGAATTTCAATAAATGTGATTTCTTTGAATTTGGAATAAACCATAGCTGTAAGGCTGCTTAGTCGCTGTACATAGTTTTGAAGACATTCGAAAACAAATATTGTATGTGGTTGATATGCTCATTTGTACACATGTCAGCTAATTCAGTGGACTGCATAGTTTTTCATTTAATTGAATTATATATTCACAAGTAATAATGGGTATATAAATTATATATTGTCGAGTTTTTATTAGAAATTTGAATTTCATCGTAGTAGAGTTTATAATAATTTTCCTTCTGTTTCATACTAAAAACTAATAAATTAGTTAGGACATAAACATGTATAAAAAGACAAAAATAAAATATCTATGTTTTAATTATAATATAAATAAAATTAATTAATCTTTATAGTCTGTTAATTATTTTTATTATTCTGAATAGAGAAACATAAACAAGTATAGTTTAGCTAGTCCTTTGCTAATTATTTATTCTTTGAAATAAAGATGAAAGAGTAGAGTATTAAGTGAGTTCCCTTGTCTTAAAATTGATATAAGATGTACATAAACACACATATAAACAAGATAAAAAAAAACTTTTAATTTCTCTATTTTGACTAATTGAAATGTTGATGCTAAAGAACAAAATATAAACTACCAATAAATAATTTTAAGTGAATCATCAATCACATAACCTCTAATGAATCATTGTGTATAATTATTGTAGGAGAGAAATTTAAATATTCTCTAATAAATAACATTTATTACATAAATAAAACAAACAAACTTTCATTGTGTCCAAATGAGCACAACTTCTTATTCTAAACACCTAATGACTCTCATTTCTTGCACTAATGAAATATAGGCTCTAACCATGAAAAGTGTATATGTTCAAAATGAATAAAACTTGTCTCACAACTATTCAAAATGTATGTTAGGAAATATATTTTCTATGTGGATGGCCACATAAGAGATTAGAAGAGAATAGAGAAGTAATAGTTATTATGAGTGATGATATTATACAAAATTAGTTTGGAAATTCATAAATACAACCATAATTTGTATTTGGAAGCCATCAAGCTTCATCTATCACAACCCAAAATCTCAAAAAAATGTTTAAGGATTGAATCTAAAAGATAGATATTTGAAAACACCATTTGAGAAGCTTACAAAAAATGCATACTATTGAGAGACTAACATTGTTATCTACCAAGCTTTAAGACTTTCCCTTAAATAACTAAGCCCAAAAATAACATGTACCTAGAAATTAGAAAACATCAAGAGAGTAGTAACCCATTAGAGTATGAGACTATACGTTAGTGCAATGAATGTGCTCCTTTATGTTTAGAACTTGTAATTGTATTTAAGAATTACATATAGCTATTATAGCACCAAAAAATAGAAAAACCTATTCTTTCAAGGTTCTGAACAACATCATCAAGTATATAATGCTTTAAATGTAACAATGTAAGTGTAATGACATAATGTTTTCATAGATAAGAAACAATATTGTTATTATACCAATGACTAGAACTAATATTGTTATCTACCATAATTTTATGAAAAAGAAAACTCCAACACATAATTATGAAAAGGATAGATAATTTTTTTGTTGATACAAAAAAATGTTTTTTTATTTATAAATAAAATAATGAATATACTATTTGTAAATGTAGCAATCGACACATTGGTATTAAAAGAGATAATTAGATGATCATCAATATTAAATATGTTACTCATAAATTTCTTATCGCATAGGTATAAGTCTTTCATAAATATGTTATCAAAATATCTTTAGAGCATCTAAAGTTTAATTGTTTTCACCTTTTTAATTTCCTAATATGCATTCTATAAAAAACTTATGTTTGTTTTGATGTTGCAGTTTTAGTTATTCATGAGAAAATTGATTCATCTATAGCTTCTTGGATGATGAAGAAGACTTTTGAATCTTTTTATTTCCCTATTTTCTCTATGTCTAACTTACGACTACAAGAGCTTGAGCATCTATAAGCTTTGTATAAATCTTTTCATGTAACTCCTGCAAGTCTTGTGAAATGAATGTAAGTTTTACATTTTATAATCCAAAAATCTTGATTTTTCCATTTGTATAGAGGAATTTGACTACCATATTTTTCTCACAAAAATTAGAATTCCAACTTACCTTCACTCTTCACATCCTTTTAATATTATATGAAAACTAGAAGATTTCAGCAATGTATTCATTAAGAAAAATACACATAAAAAGCTACTTAAAATGTTTTAGTAGTAATCATTTAATTCATTTGTAGAAGTCTAAAACATATAGACATAAGGAGCATTTTCTTTATTCAAATTAGAAATTATTTCTATTTATCTGTACTTGCCAAACATTTTTTTAATCGAAATAAGATAATTAAATTAAATGAAATCAAAAATTACATGAGAATACAATAGACGACTGCTACTAAACTGTAAGACAGCAGCAATAAACCCCACATGGCAACTATGAGAGAAAATAAAGTAGCCAAAAGAGATTTTTCCCTTACCCAATATCACATTCCCAAAGAGATACATATAGAAAAGATAAATGACAATTATGAAACAAACCCAAGATATATTAAATGACAATTGACTCCAAGAAAAAATAAAGTAACCAAGAAAGAATTCTCCCCTTACCCAATATCACATTCCCAAAGACATATATAGAAAAGACAAACAACAATTAAAGACATATATAGAAAAGACAAACAACAATTATGAGGCAAACCCAATATATACATATAGGGAAGGCATACTGTGAAACCATGAGGAAAAAAGTTGGTGGTGTTAGATGGAACCGACAGATACCTTGTGGTGTATAGCTAAAGAGCGTAAAATGTAATAGCAGATTCCACAGAGGAATTAATGTCCTGGTCAGGGAGAGCAAGAAGGAACAAGTTTCCGCGTGAAAAGGTTGACACAGCTGTATACACAAATTACAATCAAGCTTTGGTTTTTGGTGTTCTGTGGAGGACAGCCTCTTTAATTCTGGTGTACACAGTTTTTATTAGAATTAGCCACCGACATCCCATGTGTCGAATTGCTGTCCACTTAGAAATGTCGACGATTTCTTCCACAAATTGCTGTATTGATTATGGGTAGTTGGGTTTTCCTTACGGCTTACCCATCAATTGGCCAAACTCAAACTTCTAACGTGTTAGAGGGGGTCCATTCGAGGAGACTCACATTCTATTATCTCATTTTTTTCTTCTTGAATTCTACAAGATTTGGTCCTCATTTATTCCTCAATTAAAATCAATAGTAAGACTCTTTGAGGTTCTCCAAAGTCCACATCAAGCAATGATAATCTTACACACAGTCAAAATGAATTAGATTTTCAATAAATATTGTTAAAGTAATTTAATATCAAATTTACTAATTAAGTTCCTATAGCTGGACTTAACATATGAATGCGCATTAGAAAATATGTTTTAAAATTACTACTTTTGTCACTAAAATTTTCTAGTCATCCAAACATCACTATCTTTTTCTACATAAAATAATTATCAAATTTATGTCTAGATCTATGTGCCCAAATTTGGATAGAGAAACATTTCAATATCCAAGGATTTAACATATGAATGCACTTTATAAAATTTGATTCTAAATTACTACTTTTGTCACTGAAATTTTCTATCCATGCGAGCTTCACTAGCTTTTTCCACATAAAATAATAATCAAATTTATGTCTAGATCTATATGCCCAATTTGGACAGGGAAACATTTCAATATTTGAGGATAATCTGGTAGCCCAACATGCAACCCTATGTAGCATGAAAAACTAACTCCTCTCTCTATATCTCTTAAAATATATTTTGATGTTATTGAGGTTCTCAGTTGTCCTCTAAGAATCTCGTAGGATACTTTTTATTTGATCATTGTCTAAGTGTCTATCACTTGTCGCCTCGTCTATATTTCATTTTTTATCTATTACTTGATGTCTTTACTCATATATATCAATTCACCCTATTGAGACAGGTCAACCACCCTAGTCAACAAGGCTTTGGTAAAAGGAATTAATGTGTTATTTTCATCCATTTTATTTCTTCTTCATTTCTTTGTGCCCTTTTCCTTCTTGAGAATAATCACCTAACAAGCCTTTGAGATGGGTTTTCCATCATTTCCCAAGTCTATAACAAAGAGAGATTGAGAATTTTAATGAATCATTATCTATTTTTCTTGGATCTCAATTGTAGAAGGAAATATAAAGAAACTTAAAGCTTCTTTAATTAACAAAAAACATCCAATAATCTCAAATATTTTTAAGAGGAAGAAGGGATCATTCTATATAGGTTTCATATTTATTTTTTGCTTCCAAGCATTGGGTATGTGTAGGATCATGATTGGCCAAAAAGTGGCAGTATGAAAAAAGTAGCGTTCTACATTCACCAAAAAACGTGAAAATCTCGAGTTGACTTTTTTTTGGGTTTGGTGTCAGTACATTGCTCCAAAGCAATTCCCAAGACAAAGTAGCACAAATCAAATATCCAATTTGGATCAGATAATCCAATTTTTCTCGGGTATATATACATTTTAAAATCCAATATTTGATTTGAAAAAACATTTTAAAATGTATTGTAACGACAAGATTTTGGTGTTATAAATTAGATATTTGATTTAAATCAGATATCCAATTTTTGCACACATAGACCCAAGAGTAATTAGGAGGTGGAGGGTGGGCAAGAGAGAGAGAGAGGGAGAGAGAGGGAAAGGGAGAGACTTAGAGAGAGAGGGAAAGAGAGAGAGAGGGGGGGGAGAGAGAATTAGGAGGGGGAAGGGAGAGAGAGGGAAAGGGAGAGTGAAAGAGAGAGGGAAAGGGAGAGAGAGAGACAAAGAGGGGGGAGAGAGAGAATTAGGAGGGGGAAGGAGAGAGTAAGAGGGGAAGAAGTGGAGAGGGGAGAGAGAGATAGGGTAGAGGGTAGAGGGTTGACGATATAGGGTTGGGGATTAGGGTTGATGGATTAAGCATTTAGGGTTTAAGGTTTAAGGGAATTTAAGGTTTAAGGGTTTAGGGTAGATGGAGAGATATAGAGGGAGTGAGTGAGAGAGATAGAGGGAGCGAATGGGAGAGAGAGAGGGAGACTTGAGAGAAAGAAGGAGGATTAAGGGAGAGGGTGAGGGCTAGGGTTAAGGGTTAAGGGTAGAGGGGAGAGAGATAGAGGGACTGACGAGAGAGTAGAGACCCGAGGAGGGAGGGGTAGGAGGAGACTTGAGAGATAGAGAGGAGTAGGAGAGCTATAGAGGGTATAGGGTTAATGGAGGGGTAGAGGGTTTAAGGGTTGGCGGGTTTTAAAGGGTCGTAGGTTATGTAGAGGGAGAGAGAGGAGGAGTGGGAGGAGGAGAGAGAGAGAGAGAGAGAGAGGGATAGGGGTAGGAGGAGAGAGATAGAGATATAGAGTGGCATTTGTACATGGGTAGAGAGTAGAGGGCTTAAGGGTTGGAGGATAGAGGGACAGAGAGGGAGTACCAGAGAGAGACCCGAGAGAGGAGAGGGGTAGGAGGAGACTCAGAGAGAGAGGAGTGGGAGAGTGAGAGGTAGCTAATGGTAGAGGGTGAGGGCTTATGTCAGCGTTTAAAGGGTTTAGGCTATGTAAAGGGAGAGAGATAGGTGGGAGGAGGAGTGGCAGGAGACCTGAGAGAGGGAGAGGGGCAGGAGGGAGAGAGAGAGGGGGCAGAGGAGAGAATTTGAGAGAGAGAGAGAGAGAGGAAGGGAGAGATAGAGGGGTATAGTTAATGGTAGAGGGTAGATGGTCAAGGGTTTAGGGTTTAAGGGTTAAGGCCTAAGGTTTAGGGCTAAGGTTGTAGGTAGAGGGTAGACATGGGGAGAAGGAGGAGAGATCTGAGGAGGAGGGGCAGGAGGAGAGACCCGAGACAGAGAAAGCAGAGGGAGAAGGTTTAAGGGGTAGAGGGAGATAGAGGGCAGAGGGCTAAGGGAGAGGGAGAGACAGGAGGGAGCAGAGAGAGAGACCTGAGAGAGTGGGATAGGGGTAGGAGAGAGAGAGAGAGAGAGAGAGAGAGAGAGAGAGAGAGAGAGAGAGAGAGAGAGAGAGAGAGAGAGAGAGAGAGGAGTTATGGGTAGACTGTGAGGAGGGTTTAAGGGGTTAAGTGAGGGAGATATAGAGGAGGAGTGAGAGAGAGAGAGACCTAAGAGAGGGAGAGGGGGAGAGGAGGAGAGACTTCTGTAGAGAGAGAGTAGAGGGTAGAGGGTTAAGGATTAAGGGTTTAGAGTTTAGGGTTAAGGGTAGATGGAGTGATTTAGAGGAGAGCCGGCTGAAGTGAGGGGAGGGAGGGAGGAGAGAGAGATAGAGGTAGAGTTATAGGGGGAGAGATAGAAGGAGTGATTGAGTGAGAGACTTGAGACAGAGAGAGAGAGAGGAGGGAGAGAGATGAGTATAGTTGATGGTAGAGGGTAGAGGGTTGGTATGGTTAAGGATTTAGGGTTAAGGGTAGAGGGGAGATATAGAGGAGTGAGGAGGAGAGAGAGACCTGAGAGAGGGAGAGGGGTAGGAGAGAGAGAGAGAGAGAGAGAGAGAGAGAGAGAGAGGGTAGAGGGTAGAGGGTCAGGGGTTAAGGGTAGAGGAGAGAGAGATGAGGGAGACTCGAGAGAGAGACCCAGAGAGGGAGAGAGGGGGTTAGAGAGAGAGAGAGAGAGAGAGAGAGAGAGAGAGAGAGAGAGAGAGAGAGAGAGAGGGTAGAGGGTTTAAGGGTTTAGGGTTTAAGGGATAGAGATAGAGGGAGTGACTAAGAGAGAGAGAGACCTGAGAGAGGGAGAGGGGGTATGAGGGAGAGAATTGAAAGAGAGAGAGAGAGGGAGTGGGAGAGAGATAGAGTGTATAGGATTAATTGTAGAGCATAGAGGGTTTAAGGGTAGAGGGAGAGATATAGAGTGATGCAGAGTGGTAGGGGAAGCACCCAACTTAACACACTTATTCAACTATACCCTTCAAAAAGGTAATTTATTCACTCAATTTGAATATCAAATCGAGACACATCAAAAGGACTTGGGCATGATGTAGACACTCTTAACATGCCAAAATAGGATCAACCAACCTAACTTTTCACTCAGAAACACCCATTCCTCCATCACTTCCATTATGCCATGCATTCCTTCTAGCACTCACCAATAGGACAGTCATGATAACAATTTGTTAAAGGAAAAAAAAGAGAAAGAAGCCATTTTTTATACTTCTTACATAGACCCTTACAGATCCCAAAAAGCATAGGACCAAACACCAAGAGCAGGTGTGTCAAATAACTAATTTACAAGCCACCAAAAGGCTTCATTTGGCTTGTGCAAAGAAGGAATCAACTTGTCAAGGCACACCCCAACACCCCTAATTCCTTTAAAATACTTCAACAGGTTCCCCAAGACCTTTTCTGTGATTTCCATCCATTATATTTACTCAAAAATAAACAAATAATGTATTCAAATGATCACATTTTGGATTGTATAAGGCAAAAACTAGACCTAGGGCATTGCATAAATTTTGCAAACCTCCATTTTTCACTCTAAAACAAATTGCAGCATTTAAAGGATTCCTAAATCTACCAATCCACCAATTTTCAGATTTTCCCCATGGTGGAAATGAGAATTACATCCATTTTGGTAACCAAACCCTTGTTTTGCAAGATTTCAGACCTAGTTTCACTAAAATTGATGTACCTTACTCAATACTTGATGAAATTAACTCAAATAACCGCCAAAATAAAGAATAATCTTCCCTCTTTCAATACATATTCATTAGAAGGTGGTATAGTGAAGTACCAGACCGTACCACGCACAAGAACATGAAAAAATGCTATAAAATCATAAAAAATAGAGTTTTCTTTGTATTGGTGCTTCAAAACTTTAACAACCCTCATGCCTCAACCCCATAGATGCTTTATAAACATGTTCCCATCCTCCCCAATTTCTTTTAACTAATTTTTGAATAAAGGAGCTGTTGTAAAGGTTTTTACAGCATTAAAATGAGATTACATCATATTGTCAACATGACAACTTTGCATTATGTGAAGCAACTTTTAATCCTAAATTCTTATGACTCCTAAAACCACTCTAATGACTTCAAAATAGAATTATTACAAAATTTACACCTCAACCTTGCATATACAAGCACAAATTTAGGATTTTTGCTTCTCAAGGCTTACATGACAAAATTTTTGCAAGATTGCAATTTTCTATATTTTGACTCCAAAACTTAAAGACTCACCCTAGATCTTACAAAATAGTTTTATTAGAACTTATTGAAGATGAAAACACTCAAAAGAATAAAAAATAATCTTCCTAACCTATTCACCATCAAAGGATCCGAAATGTTGGTTAAGGTGTAGGTGCTCCTGCACCATAGAGGGAGTGAGTGAGAGAGAGAGAGATCCAATAGAGGGAGAAGGGATAGGAGGGAGACACTTGGGAGAGAGAGAGTAGAGAGTAGAGGGTTTAAGGGTTAATGGTAGAGGGGAGAGAGATAGAGGGAGTTAGTGAAAGAGAGGGAGGGAGGGAGTGGGAGAGAGATTTAGGGTAGAGGCTAAGTGTGGAGGGGAGAGAGATAGAGGGAGTGACTTTGAGAGAGACTTGAGAGAGGGAGATGGGGTAGGAGAGAGAGAGAGAGAAAGAAAGGATAGAGTTTTAAGGGTAGAGGGTAGAGGGTATATGGTTTAAGGGTCTAGGGTTTAATGGTTTAGGGTTTAAGGGTTGAGGGTAGAGGGGAGAGAGATAGAGGGAGTGACTGAGAGAGAGACCTGAGAGAGGGAGAGGGGGTATGAGGGAGAGACTTGAGAGAGAGAGGGTATAGGGTTAATGGTAGAGGGTTGGAGGGTTTAGGGTTTAGGGGCTTCTAAAGGTTTAAGGGTTAAAGGTTTATGGTTAACGGTTAAGGCAGAGGGAGAGAACAGAGGAGCGGAGGAGGAGTGAGAGAGACCTAAGAGAGGGAGAAGGGGTAGTAGGGAGAGACTTGAGAGAGAGAGAGTAGAGGGTAGAGGGTTTAAAGGTTAGGGGCTTAGAGTTAAGGGTAGAGGGGAGAGAGATAGATGGAGTTTGTGAAAGAGAGTGAGGGAAGGAGTGGGTGAGAGATAGAGGGTAGAGGGTTAAGGGTAGAGGGGAGATAGATAGGAGTGATTGAGTGAGAGACTTGAGAGAGAGAGGTAGTGGGAGAGTGATAGAGGGTATAAGGTTAATGGTAGAGGGTAGAGGGTTATAAGGGTTTATGGTTTAAGGGGTAAGGGTTTAACGTTTATGGTTAAGGGTAGAGGGGAGAGAGATAGAGAGAGAGACTTGAGAGAGGAAGAGGGGGTTAGAGGGAGAGAGAAAGAGAGAGAGGGTAGAGGGTAGAGGGGGAAGAGATAGAGGGAGTGACTCTAAGAGAGAGACCCGAGAGAGGGAGAGGGGGTAAGAGGGATACACTTGAGAGAGAGGGGGAGAAGGGGTAAGAGGGAGAGACTTGAGAGAGAGAGGGAGTGGGAGAGAGATAGAGGGTAGAGGGTTTAAGTATTTAGGGTTTAAAGGTTAAGAGTTAAGGGTTTAGGGTTAAGAGTAGAGGGAGAGATATAGAGGGAGTGAGTGAGAGAGAGAGAGGAGGGGTGGAGGGAGAGAGAAAGAGAGAGGGTAGAGGGTTATGCAGAGGTAGAGGGTTTAAGGGTTAAATTTATTTGGGAAAGTGATAGAGGAGTTACTTGAGAGATATCTAAGAGAGGGAGAAGGGGTAGGAGGGAGAGACTCAAGAGAGAAAGAGGTAGGAGAGATAGATGGTATATAGGGTTAATGGTAGAGGTAGAGGTTTAAGGATTTAGGTTTGGAGGGTTAAATCTGCTTAGGTTTAGGGTTAAGGTAGAGAGAGAGAGAGAGAGAGAGAGGGAGAGAGAGAGAGAGAGGGTTTAAGGGTTAAGGGTAGAGGGGAGAGAGATAGGAGTGATTGAGTGAGAGAATTGGGAGAGAGAGAGAGAGAGAGGGGGGGGAAAGAGATAATATTTATTTAAATATTTTATATATTAGTAATATATATCTATACATAAATATTTATACATTAACTAAAATATAGGAATGATATTTAAATATTATACATAATAATATAATATATATTATATATTATACATAATTCCATAAGAGATTATCATAAATTGTATATTATATATTAAATTATAAACTATATTGTATATTCTAAACTAGAAATATTAAAATAAACTATAAACTATTTATTGCATTTTTTAAATCATATATTATAAACTATATTACATTTTTTAAAATCATATGTAAAATATATTGGATATCTGATTCAAATAGGATATCTGATATTTTTGACACAAACCTTATTGCCTAGGGGTTAGCCTCGGTCTTGCTTTGGAATTTGGCTAGGACATGCCAATCCTAAGAAGTCAACACAAAAAATATGTTTAACAACTTACCTTGCTTTTCTAGACTTCGCCCATGTGGTTGACAACTTTGTTTTACGCAAAATTGATGAAACGAAAAGGGTTTCTAAAGGAGATTCTCAAATTTCCACCAATATAAATTATGCTTTACTTTGAATTTAATAAAGAAATATTATTCATTTTCTATTAGAATTACGACTAAAGTTGTGATTGATAGGCTGATTGTAAAACATCTATAGCTTTCAAATGGTATCACATTTTTTTAATCCAAAACATGCATCATATTCTATGCTTCACATACTATAGGATTAATTTTTTTTTTTAATTTTATGAAGTTTTGACAAAGTTAAGGTGGCCAGACATACGCGTTTTTATATTTTTTAAAAGTTGTGATAAAAAATTGCAAAAAATATGCATCATATGAGGATATGATTCCTCTACTTATATCAAAAATATTATAAAAAATATTATCATTTTATTGTGGTTAGGGTGGTTAGACAGACACCTACTTATTTTTTCCCTGAAATTTAAGTACTATTGCATTGAAATTTCAAATTTTTACCAAATAGATTTAAAAAATAAAAATAAACCTAGTAGTTTAGAAACTACATTCAATTTTTCACAAATTCTATTCTTGCATATTTTTGAAATAATATAGATAACTTATTCAAATTTTTATGTCAAGTTTCCTAACTCTATTTTTTCTGAATTTTCATTGCCACTTGAGGGCTTGTTTTTTTCATGATGATCTTGCACATACCCCATTAGTTCAATATAGGATCATCTAAGAGCTATGAGGTCACTAGGGAATGATAGGAGAAGCTACCACATTTTACAACATATTTTTATTGGGTCTCATAGTTTTGAGAGCATGTTGTGCAAACATTAGGTGAAGGCATACTCATGTTTCATGATATTTTCTCACTACAAGAGTGTAGTGTGGTATCTAAGTCTCAACTAGGTTAACATGATCACATGGTTTACTCTTACACCAACTATTTAGGAATTTTTTCCAATGGAGAAGTTCTTTTGGAGGTACATTAGGTCCAAGAGAAGTTATGAATAGCACCACACAATTATCTTCCCTTTTATTATCACCAAATTTAATTTAGAGGTTGGTTAAATTTGGTTGACTACATGTTTCCTATGGTTCAAATCTTTGTGCCACCTTGTAGTTGACATATATCATCTTTGATCATAGAGATTTCTAGATATGTTGCATCCCCCATAGGGTTTTTCTCATTTTCTCCAATTGTCAAAGATTGCATTGAATTTTGCATTGTAAATGGGTACCTAACATGGTTGTGTAGTTGGGACCCATATTGCATCTTGATATTGCATAATAATATCCCTAAGTTTCACTTAAGGGGGGGTGTTGGAGTAAATGGTTTTTACCATTTACCATGCTTAAGTTTTACTTAGGTAAATATTATTAGATATTAATTATTTAGGCACACATAGTTTTATTAGTTATTGTTGGGTATTTCTTTTACTGACTCATGTCTTGCATTTATAAGAAATATTTTGTACATTATTCTTTATCTGAATTTATTCATTCACTTGTGGTGAAATAACGTATTGCTTCTCTCACATTTTGAAGGTTTATATTGAAGATTGTGCTCCTGGGAGGTGAATTTACACCAACAAGATATACATTGCTCATGTTTATTTTAGGACAAGCATGAGGGATAGAGGATATGCAATCATCCCTCAAGTGTATCAAGGAAGGTGTCAAGGATGCAATAGAGAATTAAGAGTAGCAATGGGGAAGCAAGGTTAGAGAATAAGTGTGACAATCTGAACTATGATGTCGAGTGCAATTATGTGAATATTTTGTGGTGTTTTTACACACTTGAGATTTGCAACATGATTGGAAGTGCTATTTCCTTGATTAGAGGTATATATGTATAGAATATTATAGTGGTAGTTATCAATTTATGTAATCTTGTTACATAATCAAGTGGTTGTAGCCTAGTACATGTGAGAGGGCCCATTATGGAAGATTGTAATGTGTTTATGGATATAATAACATGTGGAAGGGTCTTTTAGAGGATAGGTTTTCTTCTCTAAGGATTTTATTAAGATAAATCCTATGTTATATCTATAATTTTCTATTTTATGCGTGTTTGATGTGGTTGATTGTGTGGACAAAGATTTTGTCACACTAATGCTATTTAACATTTCTAGGGTTTTTCACCTAAAAGGAGAGAGATGGTAAAAAATAAGCAATTTCCCCACTCAAAAATAATGTAAATATGAATGAAATGTACCTAAATGCAATGTCTAAATGCAATAAAATGATAAAGATAATGATTATTAATGCAAAACCTAAGAAATGCAAGTTTTTTGAAAACACATTATGATATGAAAAATGACCTAAGAATGCAAGTAAATAATAATGGAAATGAATGAAACTGGAAAGGTGCACCTAGAAGCTAGAATGTGATGCGGAGAGGCTCTAGAATCCTTCAAAATTTTCTATTGAATCCAACTGGGACACTTACACCAAGTTGGGTGACTTAGTCTTGTTTCAGGGAGATTTTGTCAGAACAGGTTTCAGCCAAATGGGTATCCAAAAATGCAGAAATCACTTTTCAATCCCAGTAGTGGAACTAATTCACCATTGATGGTGACTTAGTCCACCTTCAACTTTTGAGAATTTCGAGACAAGAATCTGTAGCTCTTGGTCTACACTTCTATTCTTGACAGGTGTTTGGATCTGATTCTACAGAAATCGAGCTATAAGAGGTCTCCAAGCTTCACGTAGGGATTTTTTTGAATTGAATTACTTTGATGGATTTTTTACACCTTTTAGCACCTTTCTCTTTGACAAATCTGCATACAAGACCTGCAAAACACACATGCAAAGAGGGTAAAAAGGGTTAAGGGTTAGAGAATAGGGGTTTGCCTAGGTCAAACCCCAATTTGGTAATAAAACCTTTGAAAATGAAATGAAATAAAGAGAGAATGATGAATGAAAAATATATACTGCTACAACTCACCAAACCCTTGATGTAGAAATTTGAAGATATGATAATAGATTCTCCAATGGATGCTTGATAATGCCTAGAATGCGTGAGAATGATAAATGAATGTATGATAATGTATGCATGAATTATTGGAAATTAGAAGATGCAAAATGAGGGGAAAACCCTTTATTTATACTTGATTTAACAAAATTTCCCAAAAATAACACATCATAGGTTGACCTCAAGGTTAAGAGAATAATATCTTGCCAGAATTTTTAAATGATTTTGATTTTTGTGCCTAGTGGGACTAAGTCACCCTAGGTGGCGACTTGGTCCCACCAAGGAAATTTTACTGGGTGTTAGGAATTAAAGTGCATTTAATGATGTTTAACAGGATTATTCTCCAAAACACACTTAAGTAGGGCCAAAAAGTGCATTAAGGGGCCACTTAAACATAAGAAATGGTCAAATTAGTGATGAAAAACCTAGAAAAGCATGAAAGTTTTTTCAACTCTTTACAACACTTTGAAATAAGACTTCGTAAGTGATAAAAAGAGGTTATTTAGGTGAATTATAATGAAAAGGTCCTAGAAAAGTGTGCAAGTGGGTTACAACACTTCACAAAAATTTTACAAGACATCATAAGACTTAATGATTATCAAGGACCTAAAACCTAATGTGAATGTGTTGACCACATTACAACATTAAATCTAGGAAAAATCAAGCCAAAATCACTAGGAGGGCCTAAATATGAGAAAAAGTAGAAGGGTTACTTTTCTTGTGTCCACAGTTAGCCCCCACTTTAGTGAGAGGATGAACCTGCTTCAAGCTCACACTAAAGTAGCCAAACATGCAATCATTGAGAGGAGTTTCAATGAACTAGTGCTAGCAAGATGAGACAACAACAATCAAGAGTGATTATCAAGCCCGCAGGATGAAGGTCCCATGGTAAACTAAACATGAGCACAAGAAACACACATGAGAAAGATGTAAATGAAGAGGGAGTCTAAAAGGAGAAGGAAAAAGAGAGTTAGAACAAGATTTGATAGTTTGTCCATCCCATTGTGGATTAGATGTAGGTTGTTTGTCTAGAAAGAAAATGCATACTCACTCTAAGGCAATAGAATTCATGGTTGTCTGTTGGGTGAGAAGGCCCAAAAGGTGAGAAACATACACTCATGGGTGGTATCCACTCACACACACGCAGGTGGCTATGGGGAAAGTCATGCATCAAAATGGGCATCCTGCTCAACCATACCAAAGTTATACCTCCTAATAACTTTGATAAGGCACCACAAAAGAAAATGACATTTCAAGGTGAACATGAGACAAGCAAAGCTTTGTATACTTGAAGCTCATGAAAAAACACGATGACACCATAGGCATGCAAGTTGTGTTATGAAAGGTGGCCATATAACAAATGAAAAATGCAACATGCATAAGATGTTCAAAGGAGTCTTGCTTAGTTCATGTGAGGTCTATAACTTAGGGAACATTGTGTCCAATGTCTCCAAGAGAGGACCAATCAAAGAATAGAAAATTTGCAACTTAGGGGATGAAATGTGTCGAATCAAGCCACCAAGAGGAATGCACTATGCTAAGATAGATCACGCTCATGAAGGAAATCACACCCAATGTCATCCACAAAGTGAAAAAACACATCGTATGAAGTAAGAAGGTTGCACTAAGAACCAAGAACAAGAAAAAAAATTTCAAAATGAATAATTTCAATGTATGCCTCCACTTTAAAGGAATTACTACACATCGTTCTGTGAGCAATTACTTTCATGTAGCAAATGAACAATGCAAATAATAAAGAAGAAATGAGAGCCAACTTGGAAAGCCCTATGCCAAGTCATATGTTTCCAAGTAAGGCTATGTCATGTGAAGGAAAGGAAAAAGAAAAGAAAGCCCGGTTGTCCCCAAAATGAAAATGTCAAACACATAAGGGATCTATGGAGTTGGGGTCAGTATGTTCTTTCCTACAATGTTTTATAAGGAGCTCGAAACTGTCATCATTATTTGAATACATAGAATTGGAAGAATGGCACAAATAGAGTGAAAACAAATAAAAAGAAAGATCTGTTTGGGTCAACATGGAAGAGACATAGGATGTCTTGATGCTTTGTGTCATCCCCAAAAGGAAAACACAAGCCAAATGAAAACTAAAAGGCAAAAGAAAAAGGAAAATATTTTGGGTCAACATGAAGGAGACACAAATGTCTCAATGCCTTGCATCATCCCAACAAGGAAAACACAAGAAAAAGACAAAATAAAAAGGAAAGGAAAAAGAAAAGGGTCCTTTTGGGTCAACATGAAAGAGACATTTTGGTCTCAATGCATTGTGTCATCCCCAAAAGGAAAAAGTGATGTATGACATATAGAAGAATGAAGGTACAAATAGAAGAATGTCACAAAGAGAAGGAGAACATCAAAAATCACATCACGGGGGAGCACATTATGCACATAAAAACACACAAAAGAAAACGAAAAAGAAAAAGAAAAAGAAAAATGTAAAAGACTAGTAAGGAAAATGCAAGTCAACCGTCGAGCAAGTCATCTGCCTCCCAATCATGTTCATGATATGCCAAGGGAGGGAAACTAGCCAAAGGGACAAGAGCAAGTGCCAAACTAGTGGAAGCACCAAGTTCTACACTCTTTGTAGGAGATTTTTCATTTAAGCTAATGGAAGAGGAAAATAATATGTTCAAATCATTATGCACCTCTTCGTCAATTTTAGTAATCTCATCATCATTGTCTAGATTAATTACAACAGAAGGATGAATGATAATGTCCAATGAAGGGTGTACCTCTTGTTGTGGTTGTTGTATTGGATTGTTTTTTTGTGATTACGGAGAAGGGTCATCATGCATTGCATCTGTCAAGTGTGGACTTTTATTTTCTTCATTTTCTTCGGCTTGTAATTTGCAAGCAAGGGCATGACATCTACGCATACACTCCCTAGCTCTTCTATTTCTTTTGGTTGCATTGTCGAGTTGTGTTTGTGACGAAGTTGGCTAATCAAATATAGGTTGCTTTTCTTCCCTAAGGGGAGGAACGAAAGGAACCAGGGAAGGTCGTTCATCCACTTTCTCCTTTTCTTTGTAAACTTGTTTTATACATGATGGAGTTGTTATCATTATCTTGTGGTATCTTGGGTGATGTCGGGGAGGTTTCATGTGTTGGTTGAGCTTGGTTGAGCTTGTTTGGGTGGTTCTTGTTTGAGTTGAAGCATTGTTTCATCTAGGATAGGAGTGTTGGAAGTGAATGGGGACATGTTGCAGAGAGGTAACTCTGTTATTTTCCTTGCTTTAAATTTTTGGTAAGCAATGAAAAAGAAGTCTTTGCGAGGTGTTATAGGTTCTATGGGCTCAAATCAAAAGGCTTCTAAGGAAAATTTCCCTTTGGAAGACAAGGGGTTAAATCCACTATGGTGGATAGTGAATATTTCATTTTCAAAGGGAAACTTTAAACATTTGTGTATGACCAAAGAGACAACTTTCATTGAGTGAAGCCATGGATGGCCTAGCCACAAACAAAACTGGTTCAACTGTAGGATGATATAGAATGTGACATCCAATTTTTTTGGCCCTATTTGTAATGGAAGGACGATCAATCCTATTGTAGAGCAAGAAAACCCATTATGTGTTTTGACCCATGCTTTTGGTTTATCATAATCATCTTGATAGAGATCATGTAATACCAAAAATTTCCCAGTGCTCACATTCTCTCCACAAGCGAGATCTATGAATATCCCATTAGTGGTATTGTCATAAATATGACCGACTATGTAAACAGGGCCATCAGGGAGATTTTTAAGTATGTCCTTAGAGGAGAAAGTAATATCAAGAGATTTCTTAGGTTGGCCTTTACAAGGGATAACATCTATCGTACCTACCATTTCATCCATAGGATTAATAGTAGTAATATGTGTAATGGGATCAGGATGTTCAACATTTTTATGAATGTTCATCACATCATTCTTTGGAGTTTCACTAGCTTTGACAAATGAAGGGTATGTGTAGGATCATGATGGGCCAAAAAGTGGCAATATGATGGGTATGTGGTGACGACTTTTTTTCTACCCAAAATTGATGAAACAAAAAGGGTTTTTAAAGGAGATTCTCAGCTTTCCACCAATATAAATTATTCTTTACTTTGAATTTAATAACTAATTATTATTCATTTTCTATTCAAATTATGACTAAAGTCCCCGATTGATAGGTTGATTGAAAACATTTATAGCTTTCAAACAAGTATCACATTTTTGAATCCAAAACATGTGTCACATTCTATGCTTCATACTATAGGATTAAAAAAAAAAAATGAATTTCATGAAGTTCTAACCAAGTTGGCGTGACATATGAGTTTTTATATTTTATAAAATTTGTAATAAAAAATCATAATTAATTATTTACTTGGAAAAAATTACAAAAAATATGCATCACATTGGGACATGAGTCCTCTACTTATATCTAAAATCTTATAAAAAATATTATCATTTTATTATAGTTAGGGTGGTCAATACACCTACTTCTTATTTTTCCCTAAAATTTAAGTACTACCGCATTGAAATTTCAAATTTTCACCAAATAGATTTTTTTTCTTTTTAAACAAACCTAGTAGTTTAGAAACTACATTCAATTTTCTATAGATTCTATTCTTACATATTTTTGAAATAATATAGATAACTTATTCAAATTTTTACGTCAAGTTTCATAACTTTGATTTTTCTAAATTTTTTGCCATTAAGGGCCTATTTTTTCCATGATGATCCTGCACATACCCTGAAACATTATGTTTGGGCACCAGATTAGTCAAAATTTGCAAATTTTGATTTGGAGGGGCAACATACTTATTGTTGTGATCATTAACACTTGCAATGGATAGACGACCAAAATTAATGAGGTCTTGCACAAGGTGTTTAAGACACTTACAATTTTCCATGTCATGTCCATTATGTCTATGATAATGGCAATAAGCGTTGGATTTAAATTTTGGAGGTAAACGTTTAGTAGGATCGGGTGCTTTAATGGCAAGTAAGGTGATCATTTTTTATTGTAAAAGTTGGGACATTGTGTTATGAAGGGTGTCTGGTAAAGGTGTGAATTGTCTTTTTGCATCTCCATAACTATAAGGTATCGCAGATTTAATAGCTACTACTTGGTTGGTGATAGGTTGAGTTGGTTGTTGAGGGGGATTGAACTGTAAGAACCCTTTGTTTTTCTTTCTAAATGGTTGTGGATAGTTTGGATTGGCATGTTCAGATTTCTAAGCTTGGCTAGAAGTGGACTTTGCATCATAACTACTAACCAAATTGTGATAATTGCAAAGGGTAGTACACAAGTGCATAAAGGAGAGAAATTTCATCATGGTGAGTTTTTCTTGAAGTTTAGTTTACAATTTTTCTATAAACATCTTTTGAAGGTGTGGATTAGGAATCTTGACATCAATTTGAAAATAAAGCGATTGATATCGTGAAATAAAATCAGTTATCTTTTCTTCTTCATGTTGCTTGCATCTCATCAAATTGACCAAGGTCTTCTTTGGGGTCATATGCACTTGGAAATAATTTATAAATGCATCAACTAGTTCATTGAATGAACAAATTGAATTTTTTGGTAAAGATGAGAACCATTCCAAGGTAGTGTCTTTTAGAGTCCTAGGTTCAACAGTTTTGCTAGCAGTTTATCATCAAGGAAAAAGTCACTACATAAGGCAGTGTAAGCATTAACATGGTTAGAAGGATCTATCTTCCATCCATATTTCTCAAATCTAGGAATCTCTATTCCTTGTGGCATTGGTGTTTGCAATATTTTCAAAGATAGTGGGTGACTTTGGACGTAATAGGACGTAGGTGGTCCATTTTGATTTTGGTTTATGGTGGATATTTGTTTTTGCACTGAGGAGACAGTTTAGAAAAGTTGTGCTATAAGAGGGTCATTGTAAGTGGTATGAGGTGGAAGGGAAAGTGGTGATGGAGTCTGTGTAGTGGTAGGGAAAGTGAAGGGAATGCTTATAGATGGTATGGTGGGAGAGGATAAAACATGTGATGCCACATAGGAATTAGGAATGCTAGTAGGAATAGTCGAGGAAGAATCACATTACTAACTTGTTGCATTGTTGTTGTGATGTGAGGAGTGGTATAGGTAGGTATGGATGCTACTGTTGAGGGAGGAGGAGTGTGAGGTCCTCCTTGGCTAACCACAATGTTTGCTAGTTGAGATGTACTAGAGGTCGAAGGAACATGTTTATGGTATATCTCAACTATTTGTTTCATAACATCTAAGCCTTCTTCACTTTCAAGGCATGCGATGGATGTTTTCTATAGTAGGAATTTCATTGGTTGAAATGTTTTCAAGACACACTTGATGTTGAAGATGTGCTAAGTCCTGATGAATGTTAATCATTTTGTCTTGTGAGATGTGATAGTTCTGTGTGTCAACATGCATGTTATTGGGAGGTAAAGAGTTGCTAAAGGTAGTATCCATGCCTTGTGTACTAGTTGCAATCCTAGGAGTGGAAGTTTTAGATAACCCAAGATCCACAAAGAGTGTATTATCATGGGATAACATGAGCCTTGAACTTCTTCTCACTAAGGTATTAGCAATAGGACACCAAACACTTGAATGCAAAGGTTTCTAAATGCGGGTGAATGCAAATGTAATGTCAACTAAGAGCAATAAAATGCTGATAACTAAAATTATGGAAACTGTAACATAAATGAAATAAAAAAAAACAAAAATGTAGAAAATGATTTGAAAATGACAAAAATTATAGTGGAAAATGTTCAAGAGGACTAAGTCGTCCAATGTGGTGAATTAGTCCCAGTAGTGATTTTTTTGAGATTTTTCAGAATTTTTAAATGGAATTTTATGATTTTTAGATTTTGAAATGTAAATATAGTATGAGAATGCAATTTTTTTTAGAATTTTTTAATTAAATGTAATTCAAAAATGTAATCTATTTGAGCTTTTCACTAATGCAATTTTTTTAAAACCTTAAGATGTAATTTAAATAATGCAATGCAATGTAATGCCAATGCAGGCTATTCCTAGGATGTAAATGGACTTGAAATTAGAAGTAAAATGTTCTAAAGTTGGGTTCACCAAAATGTGGACAAATATTTTGGCACCCTAATGCTCTCTAACGTTTCTAGGGTTTTTCACCTAGAAGGAGAGAAATGGGCCAAAATGGGAAATGTCCCCACTCAAAAATAATGTAAATATGAATGAAATGTGCCTAAATGTAATGTCTAAATGCAATAAAATGATGAAAGATAATGATTATTAATGTAAAACCTAAGAAATGCAAGTTGTTTGAAAACTCATTATGATATGCAAAATGACCTAAGAATGCAAGCAAACAATAACAAAAATGAATGAAACTAGAAAGGTGCACCTAGAAACTGCAATGTGATGTAGAGAGGCTCTGGAATCCTTCAAAATTTGTTGTTGAAGCCAACTGGGACACTTACGTCATGTTGGGCAACTTAGTTCTATTTCAGGGAGATTCTGTGGGAACTGGTTTCAGCCAAATGGGTATCCAAAAATGTAGAAATCACTTTTCAGGCCTAGTAGTGGAACTAATTCGCCACTGATGGTGACTTAGTCCACCTTCAACTTTCAAAAATTATAGGATAGGAGTCTGTTACTCTCATTCTGCACTTTCCTTCTTGATAGGTGTCTGAATCTGATTCAACATAAATCGGGTTGTAAGAGGTCTCCAAGCTTCATTTAGGGCTTTTGTTAACTTGAATGACTTTTATGGATTTTTGACACCTTTTAACACCTTTCTCTTTGACAAATGCACATTCAAGACCTACAAAACACACATGCAAAGAGGGGAAAAAGGGTTAATGGCTAGAGAATAGGGGTTTTCCTTGGTCAAACCCCATTTTGGTAATCAAACCCTTAAAAATGAAATGAAATAAAGAGAGAATGATGAATGAAAAATATGCAATGCTACAACTCACCAAACCCTTGATGTAGAAATCTGAAGATATGACAAGAGATGCTCCAATGGATGCTTGATAATGCCTAGAATGCTTGAGAATGATAAATGAATGTATGCTAATGTAGGAAAGAATTATTGGAAATTAGAAGATGCAAAATGAGGGGAAAACCCTTTATTTGTACTTGATTTTACAAAATTTCCCTAAAAATAACACATCAGAGGCTGACCTCAAGGTTGAGAGAATAATATCCGACCAAAATTTTAAAATGATTTTGATTTTTGTGCTTAGTGGCTCGACTAAGTCACCCCAGGTAGTGACTTGGTCCCAGTAGGGAAATTTCATTGGGTGTCATGAATTAAAGTGCATTTAATGATGTTTAACAAGATTATTCTCCAAAACACACTTAAGTAGGGCCATAAAGTGCATTAAGGGGCCACTTAAACATAAGAAAGGGTCAAATTAGTGATGAAAAGCCTAGAAGAGTGTGAAAGTTTGTTACGACTCTTTACAACACTTTGAAATAAGACTTGGTAAGTTATAAACCAAGGTTATTTGGGTGAATTATAATGAAAAGGTCTTAGAAAAGTGTGAAAGTGGGTTACAACAATTCACAACACTTTTACAATACATCATAAGATTCTTAATGATTCTCAAAGACCCAAGACCTAATGTGAATGTGTTGACCACATCATGGTGCGGGGGCACCATGTTAAATCATGTAAATATGGTCCAATGCAGTCTTATGTTAGATTTTTAGGTGTTTGAGTCCTTTTTCATGAAAATAAGGTCATAATAGACCATTCTTGATGCAAGTTGAGTCATGTTGGGTTCATGTTGCAAAGGTTGTCAATATTTTCAAATGCTGTCAAAATGCAAAGTTGTAAAAATGCAAAAAAATGCAAAATAGGGAATCCCAATGGTCAAGAAGCTTAAATTTTAGTTTGGTTCAGTTGTGTTAGTTGATTTTTCATTGTGAGAGGTTTAAATACTTGATGGATGGATTGAAGGAAGGTTTTGGTGTCCATTTTTTGATTGAAATCAATAAGAAATCCTTCAATTTTCTATATTTTTTCTGGTAATTTGTTGTTGCATATAACTGTACATCTATGTATAGTGGGGTATTGTTCTAAAAGCTCTTGAATTAGATAGAGGCATGTGCTAGATTTTTTTTGGTTGTGATTTGGGTGAATTTCATTGAGATTGAAGAATTTAACAAGCATTTTTCTGTAGGCGATTTGGTAAAACCCTGTTTGAGGGTTTGAGAGCATTAAATAGAATTTTAGGCCATTCCAATTGGTGAATAATGCCCTAAATTGGTGGAATGATTCAATTAGTTTTATTTTTTGTGTTTGTATGTTTTTTAGGGGAAGGGAAGGCAGATTGGAGGGTTTGGAGTGATGCCCTAGGTGTTCTCAATCTTGTTTTTGAACAAAAAATGGTGGTTTAGAGTGGAAGTTTGATGAAAAAATGTTGGTAGAGAGTGGATGATGGTTTATAAAGTATGGGAAGACCCCAAATATTTTTTCTTATGTGTTGGAAAGGTGGGAAAATATGTGGAGTGTTGTGAATCAATAAGCCCTCTCTTGTGCAAGCCATAGTAAGCCTAAAGCAAGGGTTTTGTGTTAAGGAATAATTTGTGAACATTCCTCTATAAAAAGTTATTGATTTAGAGGTTTTGTAACTTGGTTGTGAACTTGCAATGGGAATTTTGGGTTGAGAGAGAGATTGGGTTGGTGTTGCTTTGGAAAATAAGCTTAATTGGGCTTTGTTGCTACATGACAATCAAATTTAGGAGGGTACTTTTCAAAGTAAGTCTATTTGGTTTCAAAATATGTTTAAGAAGGAACTAATGGGTTCTTGAAACTATTTTTTTGTTTTTGGAGATTCAAACTAGTTGGGAAGTTGTACCCCATTTTTTGTCATTTGGAATACTACAAGCAAACAAACCTCTTAGTGAGTGTTTGGAAAAGTGAGAGATTAGAGTTATAGAAGACTTTATTTGGCTTGAATCTATCAATATTATGATGCTCAAGGTGATTTGAGGGCTCAATAAGAGTTTTTGTGCCCTGATTGTAGTTTTGGGTGTTTTGTAGCTTTGTAGAGCCAAGTGTTTTGTGAAGGGAATATTGGGTAAAAAATGGACGAATAAGAAAGAATTGTTTTGAGTTTGGTTAAATTGTGATTGTTTGAGGGATTTTCCACCTTGATCTGCATCAAGTGGTATCATATTATAGGTTCTAATTGTGAAGTGGGAAATTGGAGGAAAGTTGACATAAGCAAGATGCCTCCAAAGAGAAATCCAACGACAAAAGAAGTCAGAGAACAAAAGGAATAGTATGAAAAGGAGGTGAGACTTTATAAGGAGTCTCATGAAGCTTCCCTTGCCAGAATTGCAGCCTTGGAGAAGAACCAAGGAATAGGAATGGTCAATGGTGACCAAAGTGATAAGGAGGATGAGGGTGAGAGTGAGAACCCTCCAACAGGAGTCTATGATGATGAGGAATTGGACCCTGAAGAGATGAGAATGGTTAGGATGCTAAAGGATTTCAAGGGGGATAATACTCCAAAGGTGAAAGTTGAAGTGCCTATGTATAGTGGAAATATGGATAGTGAAGAAGTATTGGGCTAGATAGATGCTTTGGATAATTTCTTTGAATTTGAGGAAGTAGAAGACAATACGAAGGTGAAATTTGCAAATACCAAATTGAAGGGCCTTGTCCTAATATGGTGGAACTATGTACAAGAAGAAAGAGTAAAGAAGGTAAAAAAAAGGATAAGTTAATGGGATAAAATGGTAGCTAAGGTGAAAGCACAATTTCTACCTACATATTATGCAATTTAGACCTTTAGGAAGCTTCAAAATTTAAAGAAAATGGAGCTAGATGTGATGGTATACACTGAAGAGTTCCATAGACTAAGTATTAGAGTAGGATATACTAAAGATGAGGTAGAAAAGGTTGCAAGGTATCTAAATGGGATTAGGCTCAACATTTAAGATGAAATGGATCTCACAATACCTTGGACAATTGAAGAGTGTTTTCAGTTGGCTGTCAAGGTAGAGGAAAGGATAAAAAGAATTCAAGAAAGACAAGGAAGAGGTAGAGGCAACACTAATAGAGGAAGAGGTACAAGGCAAACCTATGAAGAGCAAGAAGATTGAAGAAGAAATAAAGACCAAGTTGTTTATCAAAGAGGTGGTTTTGTTAGAAGATTAATCTTTACTTGGTAAAGGTTATTCTTTAATTGTAATTATTTATTAACTTGTAGGAATATTCCAAAGGAATCCCTACAAGTCTTTTTCCTTTTTTGTCATCTCACACATGTGTGAGGATGACTTATTTTTAATTCCTTTATTAAGGAATATTTGTAACCACCTCCTTAAGAGGTGACACTTTGCACACACATAGATGAATGGTGGCATTCATTGAGTTGGGAGTTACATTCTAACTCCTCCTTCTCACCTCTACTTATTGAGGTGCCTCTCCTCTCATTCTTCAAGACTCATGCAAGCAAGCAAAGGCTGAAGCTCTCTCTCTTTGTATTATTCTTTAAGCATTTTTCCTCCATTCATAATATTGGGGTTTATTCTTGTTTTTTCCCCTTAACAAATTCTTGTGTCTCTCTTGCTTTGGTGGTGCTTGGTTTGGCTACTTCAATTTATTTGGTAATCTCTTTCCTTCAAACAATTTCTCTTTATTAGTACTTTCCATTGCTCTTTTCTATTTCCTTTCATGGTATCAGAGCTTGGTATTACTAATATCTTGTGAGCTATATTGTTGAAGGTTTACCAGATTTTTCAGCACACCATTGGAGACACTCTCAAGAGGAGAATAAGAGCCAAAAATTTAATCTTGCTTTTTCTCTATATTTTTTTCTTTTCTTTTAACCCTCTTATGCAAGTTATTTTATCTAACTTCTGTTTACAATATTGTTTGAAATCTGAAAAAATCACTCTATTCTATAATTTTTTTTTAGGGCTAAAGCCCTAGTTTAGAAAAAAATTATATTCAATTTTAAAGCAAAACTTTTAAATAAACTTTTTTTACCATCATTATATCATCTTTTTTGAAAAATAAATTTCTACCCTTTTTAAGGGTTTCATATTTTTAAATAATACAATTTATTTTATCGAAATATTTTATTTTGAAGTTTATATTTTTTTAAAAATACACATTTATACTCTGTTTTTTTTTTCACAAAAAGAGGGTTTCATAATAAACATTATATTCAATATAATATAAAATAAATAAATTTATTTTTTCTGTTTTAAATTTCAAAATTAAAAAGATCTTTTCAAAAAAATTATATATTACAAAATAATAAATAGTATATAACAATAAATTCATTTTTTTTTAACCCTACAGGGTTTCTGTTTGTAAGCTCCTCTCACAAGCAACCGACCACAACTGACCAGAGTCCATATCCTGTATGCCTCTCTGGAATCGCCGTCATTGCTGGTTTCATATTCCGGCTACCGTCGGCCTTGCACCACCCTATGGTGAATCGTTCGCCTCCTCATTGGCCCGTCGTCTGCTGTCTCGCTCCCCTCTGTTCTCTGCACCCAGCCTTGGATTCGTCTATGGGAAACGAACCCATGCTATCTATGTCGTGTTTTTTGTCACTATCATCTTTCCTACCCCGTTCTCCTTCCTTACTGCATGTTCATTTTCTGCTCTCCTAAACCTTCTATTTTCTTTCGCCCGCCTCCAAACACAATCTTTGCTTTTAAAAAAATCTCAAACCCTAAATTTTAACCTATTCTCGCCTGCTGCTTCCTTGAAAGTTTTTTTTAAATCTTTTAAATGCCCGCCCTTCTCTTTCCACCTACACACCTTTTAAAAGGATATTCATTTTTTTTAAAGTTCTTTGAACCGTATGAAAGCTTTAAATAGGATTTTTCACTTAGTAAAGTTTCTTTTAATCTAAAGTTACGTATTTTTTATTTTTTTTAATAAGTCTTTATAAAGTTTTTTATATATTAACCTTTTAAATAAAGATTCTAAAGTTTTAACTTAGTTTATTAAATTTTAATTAATAATATTCAATTTTATTAAAATCTTTATTAATTTTATTTTATTTTCTCTATTAGTATTTTTTTAGAATTAGTATTATTTTATTTTAAACTTTGTTATGATTTTCATAATAAATTTAATCAATTAATTTTTTTTATATCTACTTTAAAAATATATCTCTTGTATATTTGTATCAAGAATTTACTTTACATTTATTAAAAAAAAAATGATTTTATTTTATTTTTGTTAATTTCATTCAATCAAAAGGGGTATTTCTTTTAAGCAAATATTTAAAATAGATATTATTTTTCTCACAAAGTTGTGCATTTTTTATTGCAATCATGTCAACGTTGATTCCTGAAATTAAATTAACTAGTTCTAACTATCATTCTTGGAAAACTCATATATGTTTTATTTTTCGGTTTAAACATCTTTTAGATGTAGCTACAAATCCTAAATCTAAACCAGGTTCGTCTGCATCCAAAGATGAAATCAAAAAATGGAATCTCAAAAATGAAGAAGCCCTTGGCCTCATAGGTATCTTCATGTCACCCGAACTTTATGTTCATATTGGAACATGCACAACTGCCTATGAAGCATGAGACAAACTCAAAACAATTTATGATAGTACAAATGAATCAAGAAAAAATCAAATTCAAGATCAACTTGAATATTTGAGGTATTCTAATTTTAAATCTATGGATGATTTTTTTATTGAAATTTGATGCTTTAAATAGTCAATTGGATGGTTTAGGAGTTAAATTAGATAATCTTAGATTAATTCATCTTATTCTTAAAAAGTGTCTTCCTAGACAATTTCAGCAATTCATTACTAATATTCATGCTCAATTAGCTATTCCTTCTTTAGCTACTCAATTAACTTATGATATTTTTCGTGATTTATTAAGACAAGAAGAGGCTAAGTTAATTCAATTTGGTACTTTTAAGTCTAATGAACATGCTTTCTTGTCTAATCATAAGAAAAAATTTAAACCTCATTCTAAACAACAACATTATAATTTCAAACCTCATTATAATAATGGCAATGATCCTAGAGAGTTTAACTCTTCTAAGAGACCACATTGCACTTATTGTAATAAGGATGGTCATTGGAAAAATACTTGTTTTAAAAAGAAAAATGAGAAAAAGCCTATGAATCAAAATAATCAACAATTTCATAACAATGGTAATCAATCTAGACATGCTTTTACATGTAGTTTGAATGTTTCTAAACCTTTTTGAATGGGTTATTGATTTAGGTGCATCTCAACATGTTGCTTCACATAAAAAGTTTGTTATTTAAATAACTTCACAAGTACTTTATTATTGGACTTGATCAACCCAATAATAGTGTACTTGTTTTACTCAATTATATTTGGAATATGAAAAGGGGATATTCATGTAGTCATGAATGCATGAGTATCGTCTTAATGACTTATTTATACTTAATAATTCTTCTCTTCATAGTATGCATTTCCCATTATTCCATCACAATTTTTTTTTAATATTTTTTTTATAACTTAAGGTGGCTTGATTTGTGGCTTGAGAAATTATCATTCTCTCTACCTAAGTCTTGATCTATTACAATCTTTTTTAAAAAAAAAACCTAGTGTTTCCTTCTCAACTACAATTATGTTGTTTTAATAAAGGGAATTTGATATTTTATTGTCTCATTAATTTGATATTGTGCCTTATTGGTAAATTTGTCATTTTGATGGATTTATTTCATCTATATATTTTTGAAAATTAAAAACTCATTGGAGTATTTTCCTTCTTGATGGATTTATTCCATCTATATATGTTTTGCAAATTATTCACTTTATCAAGTCTCAGTGGAGCCTTTACATATATATTTTATGTGCTAGTCACATTTGCAGTAATGTTGCATAGGGAGCCCTATCTATAATGAATCATATATTTTATCAAGTCTCATTGAAGTTTTTTTTGGGGACACATGGAAAATATTTCCATCCACTTTGATGGTATGCACTTACTTATTTATGATGAACTTAGATCTATTTTCTTAATTGATGGGGATCAAATTCTTGAAACTTTTATGTTTCATTATTTTATTGAAGGCAATATGGTTTTTATACCATTATTAGGACTATTGATATTGATTTCCTTTTAAGGCACTATGGTTTTTTTTTTAAAAAACCATCTTTAGGACCAATTTTTCAAAGTACTTTATTATTAATCTTGATACAATTTCCCTTTACAATACAATGATGTAGTGAGAGGAGACCTAGATCTATTATTGCTATGTCTATATATTTACATTTTATAATTTGGGCTATACTTTCTTTCTATCTCATGGTTTCATTAGAAGTAAAAATGATCCAAATTTATATATTAAGCATAGTGAAAATGATATTGTGATAATGATTTAATTATCACTTCTAGTTCTAACATTTTGATTAGTGATGTTAAGTCTCAACTCAATCAACAATTTCAAATGAGTGATTTGGGCCTTTTACAGTATATTTGTGGGTATGCAAATTTGGAAAACACCTAAAGTGTTGGATTGGTTTCTAGATTTATGTCTAAACCACAACAAACTCATTTTAAAGTTGCAAAAATAATTTTAAGATATGTTAAAGGAACTCTTAATCTTGGTCTCTTTTATGATGCAAATTTTGATTTTTCTTTAAAAGGTTATACTGAGGTGATCCCAATGATGGGATATCCACTTGTGGTTATTGTTTCTTTGTTGGATCAGGTGCAATCTCATGGAATAGTAAGAAAAAACAATCTACTTCACTTTTTTTCTACAGAAGCTGAATATAAAGGTTGTACTAATGCATCCAAAAGAAGCATTATAGTTAAGAAAATTACTTGAAGGCTTGAGTCTACCTCAAAAGGATCCTACTCCTTTATATTCTGATAATCAAAGTGCTATTTTTCATGCAAGGACCAAGCACATTTCTCTTCAACATCACTTCATTAGAGAGACAAATTGAAGACAACCAAATTTCTCTTTTCTATTGTAAAGGTGAAGATCAAGTTGCAGATATTCTCACCAAAGCTCTTTGTAAAGATAAATTTCTCTTTCATTGTAAAAATATTTGGATTACAACCCATTGAAGGGTTTGATGTAACCTCCCCAAGTAAAGCTTAAGGGGGGATGTTAGAAGATTAATCTTTACTTGGTAAAGGTTATTCTTTAATTGTAATTATTTATTAACTTGTAGGAATATTCCAAAGGAATCCCTACAAGTCTTTTGTCTTTTTTGTCATCTCACACATGTGTGAGGATGGCTTATTTTTAATTCCTTTATTAAGGAATATTTGTAACCACCTCCTTAAGAGGTGACACTTTGCACACACATAGATGAATGGTGGCATTCATTGAGTTGGGAGTTACATCCTAACTCCTCCTTCTCACCTCTACTTATTAAGGTGCCTCTCCTCTCATTCTTCAAGACTCATGCAAGCAAGCAAAGGCTGAAGCTCTCTCTTTGTATTATTCTTTAGGCATTTTTCCTCCATTCATAATATTGGGGTTTTTTCTTGTTTTTTCCCCTTAACAAATTCTTATGTCTCTCTTTCTTTGGTGGTGCTTGGTTTGGCTACTTCAATTTATTTGGTAATCTCTTTATTAGGACTTTCCATTGCTCTTTTCTATTTCCTTTCAGGTTTTAGAGGAAGATTTGATGGAGGTAGAGGTTCTAGTTCATTTTTAGGAAGGTGTTACCATTGCAGTTTGGGAATCAAGCATCCATGAAGTGTCCAGAGAAAAAAGGTTCTACTTCAAGTGGCGGTGATAAAAGAGTTCAATTGGTGCAAGAGGAAGATTTTGAGAGCATTCATTCTCCTAGTCAACTTGCTGCTACAAAAGTTGGGAAATGATTGATGGTGAGAAAACTACTCCAAGAATCTAAGGAGAAAGAATCAACACAAAGGAGAACACTATTCAAGACCACCTACAAGTGCAAAGGAAAGGTATGCAAAGTAGTAATAGATTCAGAGAGTACTGATAATATGGTTTCCATAGAAATGGTTGATAAGCTGAAATTGGAAAAATTTCCTCATGAAAAACCCTACAAAGTGTCTTGGTTGAATGATGATCAATCTATTTTGGTGAATAAACAAGCTTTGGTTTAATTTAGCATTGGTGGATATAAGGAACAAATACTTTGTGATGTGTTTCCTATGGATTGTTACCATTTGTTGCTTGAAAGACTATGGTAGTTTGATAGACATGCCATATATGATAGAAGACACAATACTTACACTATTGAAAAGGATGGAAATACTCTCACTTTAACACCATTGTAGGAATATGTTAAGGAGAAAACTAAGGCAACAAAGGTGATAATGTTGGATAAGAAAGAGTTTGTAAAAATAGAGGAAGAGAGAAATGAAGAGTTTCCAACCACTACAAAAGAAGAATATGTGAAGACAACAAGTTTAAAGAGTGATCCAATGTAGGAAGGAAAGATTGATGATTTTTATGTCAAAAATAGTTCAAGAGAAGGTCAAGAATGAATTGATTGTGGAAATGAAAGATTGGCATGATAAGATCATGATTGGAATGATGATTTTTTCTTTGGTTTCAAAAGAGGTTAGTGCATGGTAAAATTCTGTTACTAAAGTGGTTTGTAAACTTGATTAAAAAGAAGTACTTTGGGTAGAGAATCTGAAAGAAGAGATGAAGGAAATAGGTGAAGTGAGTAAAGGTGAAAGGCAATGAAAAATGGGTAAGTTTGAGTATGAAATAAGAGATAAGAAGAGGATAGTTCAAGACAAGGGGGTACAAGTATGCTTGTAGGTATGAAGACAAGTTCAACATCAATTTTTGATAAGGGAAAGATAAGAGGGCATACAATAGGCCATTTTGTGCAAATGGACCAATTTCTAGTTGGCAAGGAGTCTATCAATGTAAAGAACAATGCAAAGCTTCAGTACCTGATCCAATGGAAAGTATTTCTAGATGAAGGATCATTTAGAGAACAACAAGGTGAATTGATCAAGCATTATCTAATGTGATGCGATTCTCAAGGGACTTGAGTTCTTTTCAGTCTGGGTGTATGGTGTAGGGGCACCATGTTAAATCATGTAAATATGGTCCAATGAGGTCTTATGTTAGGTTTTTAGGTGTTTGAGTCTTTTGTCATGAAAATAAGGTCATAATAGACCATTCTTGATGTAACTTGAGTCATGTGTTGGGTTCATGTTGCAAAGGTTGTCAATATTTTTAAATGTTGTCAAAATGCAAAGTTGTAGAAATGCAAAAAATGCAAAATAGGGAAGCCCAACAATAAAGAATCTTAAAAGTTAGTTTGGGTCAGTTTTTCTAGTTGATTTTGGTTATGTGAGGTTTAAATAATTGATGGATGGGTCAAAGGTAGGTTCTGGTGTCCATTTTTTATTCAAATCAATAAGAAATCCTTTAATTTTCTCTATTTTTTTTGGTAATTTGTTGCCATAGATAACTATACATCTCCGTATAGTGGGGTGTTGTTCTACAAGATCTTGAATTAGATAGAGGCATGTGTTACCTTTTTTTTGGTTGTGATTTGAGTGAATTTCATTGATATTGAAGAATTCGACATGCATTTTTTTGTAGGCAGTCTAGTAAAACCTTGTTTGAGGGTTTGAGAGCATTAAATGGACTTTTAGGCCATTCCACCTAGTGAATCATACCCTAAATATGTGGAATGGCTCAATTATTTGTAGGTTTTTCATTTTTATGTTTTGCAGGGGTAGGGAAGGAAGATTGAAGGGTATGGAGTGATGCCCTAGGTGTTCTCAATTATGTTTTTGAACCAAAAATGGCGGTTTAAAGTGGAAGTTTGATTAAAAAATATTGGTAGAGAGTGGATGATGGTTTAGAAAGCATGCGAAGACCTTAAATAATGTGTTTGAGGTGTTGGAAAGGTGAGAAAAGATGTGGAGTGTTATGAATCAATAAGCCCTCTCTTGTGCAAGCCATAATAAGCCTAAAGCAAGGGTTTGTGTTTAGGAAGAATTTTTGAACATTCCTCTATCAAAATTTGTTGATTTAGATGTTTTTTAACTTGGTTGTGAACTTGCAATGGTAATTTTGGGTTGAGAAAGAGATTGGGTTGGTGTTGCTTTGGAAAAGGCCTAATTGGGCTTTATTGCTGTAGGATAGTCAAATTTAGGGGTACTTTTCAAAGTAAGTCTATTTGGTTTCCAGATATGTTAGAGAAGGCCTTAATGGGTTCTAGAAACTATTTTCTATTTTTGGAGTTTCAAACTGGTTGGAAAGTTGTACCCATTTTTTTGTCATTTGGAATACTACAAGCAAACAATCCTCTTGTGAGTGAGCATTTGGAAAAGTGAGAGATTAGAGTTATAGAAGACTTTATTTATCTTTAATCTACCATTATTATGATTCTCAAGGTGATCTGAGGGCTCAGTAAGAGTTTTTGTGCCTTGATTGCAGTTTTGGGTGTTTTGTAGCTTTGTAGAACCAAGTGTTTTGTGTAGGGAATATTGAGTAAAAAATGGATGAATAAGGAAGAATTGTTTGAGTTTGGTTAAATTGTGATTGTTTGAAGGATTTTCTTGCCTACTCTGCATCACATTACAATATTAAATCTAGGAAAAATCAAGCCAAAATCACTAGGAGGGCCTAAACATAAGAACAAGTAGAAGGGTTACTTTTTTCGTGTCCAAAGATTGTATGGTTGTTTAGGCCACTATGAAACCTTTTCGCTATCACTACATCACCAACATAGTAGTTAAAATCTCTACACTCATGCACTTATTTCCTCTACATATTTTCTCACATCTAAATTCATAATAACAATATTTTGTTTTCTTTCTCCTATCATCTGCATTTTTTTAGCTTCCTATGATGTAGGAAAAACAAACCTAGATCTAGCTAGGATTAGCCTCTTTTCACTTTTGAATATAAACCAATTAGGGTTTGATAATTGGCTTGTTTCCACAAGGGAGAGCCAATATCCTAGGTTTTGTGTTCTCTTTGAGTTTTAAAAAAGATAAATTTGATGTGTGTTTTAATAAGACTAAATTTGACATATAACCCTAGATTTGAAAAATGTAATTTATTGCATAGATAAAAACAAAAAGTAACAAAACAAAGGAAAATATGAGAATGAGATACATAGAGGAAGCTATGACTAAAATCCAGGGCTAAATTGTAAGGACAAGGGTGTAGGGTTCCCTAGACTGAGATAATTCTTTTTTGGATCTAAAAAATCTAAGATGTAGGTTATGATCTGCTCTATTTTTATTGCAACTTTCTTCTATTAAAGCTCCCAAATATGACTTGCACACATTATTTAAAGAGATGGAAAGGTTGTGCTATATGGGGTCTTGCCTAATTCAAAACGTGTTTTTGTATTTCTACATCCATGTATAACAAATGATTATGATAAAGAGGGCATGCCCTCGGTCAAGCAGATGGCAAAACAATAATTGACTATTTAAATGATAATGATAAATGATAATGCTGAGTTGATATGAAATTTTTGATGTAGTGATTGTTGGAAATATGGAACCTTGCATCATGAGCATGAAGTGTAGAGAGTTTTTGTTGGTTGTTTCTATGTTTTCATTGATGTCAATATGGTGACAACTATACAGGAAGATTACTTGGTTTACCAGAAACTATTCTCTATCGGTAATGTTCTTTTGTGATGAGCCAATGCATTGGTATTTGAGTATGAAATTCACTACAAGAATAGACATGAATCTAATCTCTTAACCATGTTATCATGTGGGTATGTGCAGGATCATGATGGGCCAAAAAGTGGCAATATGATGGGTATGTGGCTGATGACTTTTTTTTAACCCAAAATTGATGAAACGAAAAGGGTTTTTAAAGGAGATTCTTAGATTTCCACCAATATAAATTATGCTTTACTTTGAATTTAATAAGTAATTATTATTCATTTTCTATTCAAATTATGACTAAAGTCCTAATTGATAGGCTAATTGAAAAACACCTATAACTTTCAAACTGTATCACATTTTTTGAATCCCAAACATGCATCACATTCTATGTTTCACATACTATAGGATTAAAAAAAGAAAATTTGAATTTCATGAAGTTTTGACCAAGTTAAGGTGGTTAGACATACAAGTTTTTTATATTTTCTAAAAGTTGTAATAAAAAATTCATAATTAATTATTTACTTTGAAAAAAATAACAAAAAAATATGTATCACATCAAGACATGAGTCCTCTACTTATATCTAAAATATTATTATAAAAAATATTATCATTTTATTGTGGTTAGGGTGGTCAGATAGACAACTACTTATTTTTTCCCTAAAATTTAAGTACTACTGCATTGAAATTTCAAATTTTCACCAAATAGATTTTTTTTCTTTTTAAACAAACCTATTAGTTTAGAAACTACATTCAATTTTCTACAGATTCTATTCTTACATATTTTTGAATTAATATAGATAACTTATTCAAATTTTTACATCAAGTTTCCTAACTCTGATTTTTCTGAATTTTTTGCCACTTAAGGGCCTATTTTTTCCATGATGATCTTGCACATACCCATGTATCATTCAGACATCCATATCCTAGACCTTGAGAAGTTTTGATTTGTGAGCAGAAAGTTATCTCTGACATAGTTTAACTCTGCATTCTACTGATGTTCCTTGCTTAGCATATCAATGTGGGAGACCACTTTTTCTTAAGGAGAACATTTTAATGCTGCGATTTTAATGGTAGTCTCTTTGGTGATAGTATGATGAGAATTTGATGTGGGCTCAAATTCAAAAGGTTTTTTCTTTGAGGATTGTATGTTGGTTTGGAGATTCTGTGAATTATGTTCTAGTCTTGGTGGACCTAACGTATGTAATTCATTATGAAGACTAGTTATGCGTTATGGATGTCAGCCGACTTGGTATAATGCACTACATGGATAAAATGTTTTAAATCATAAATGGTGTAAATAAGGGTGTTTTTATTATTTTGTCTTCATATAATTAGGCTAACCTAATTGATGATTAAGACATACTTGGGCGGGTGCATGAAGTTGGGTACCAATTTTCTGGCCACTTATCAATTTAAAAAAAAAATGCTCTCGCGTTATAACGTGAGCGCGTTATAACGCGTATGCATTATTTCACATTAAAAAAAAAAGAAAAAAGTGAAATTATTTTCCTTGGAATACCAACCCAAAGGTTTGGAGGGCATTCCCAACAAGGCCAAAGACGTGTTTTTGCAAATTCTATAATTTTTCAAATAATCGGGTCCGTGCCCACCATCAAAATTGCATCTAGTTCAATATTCACAAAATAGAAAAACATGGGTAATGTTAGGTTCTCTCTTAGCTATCCAACGATGTAATTTTTTTCACTTTTCAACAATGTTAAGCCTTTCATCCATAATTTCTTTTGTTTATATGTCTATTTTTTGTCAAAAAATAGTGTTTAGTGTTTTTTTTGTTATAAATTAACTGTTCATCAAAATTTAAAATAAATTACATTTTTAGAAACTAGACTCCATTCTACAAATTTTTTTAAAAAAAAGGAAAAAAAATTCAATTATTTTCAAAAATTTGTAGTGGGAGCATGGTCAAAATTTTGCTTTTCAGGAAGTGCCCACTTAGAAAATTAGTAAAAAATCAAATATTCATTAAAAAATTATCACCAAAATTGTGCACCAACTAGATGCTATTAGCTAACTTCTGACTTTAGTTATTTTAAAAATACTACAAAAAAGTTCACCGTGCTCAGGTTGTACAAGAATTGCTATGTTATGTTTTTCTGACAAAAACAACACCAATTTATGTACATCCCTCTTTTGAACCCCTTAATCTCAACCATTTTCAAAATAAATTACTAGTTTAGAAAGTAGACTCGGAGCACTTCGATCCTTGTTTTTTTCCCATCTCAAAATTTTTAGTGTAACTATCCTGAATTTCACGTCTAATGTCAACATTTCCCGATTTTAGAAAAAAGTGGCCACTTAAGCCCCCTTTTTGAGAACCATCTTGGTGCACTTACCCACTTGTATATATATAATATTCTTTGAATAGAGAAGAAGTGTGTGTGAAGCGAGTGGGAGTGCGATTGTGGAAGAAAGGATCCAAGCCTAAATGTTTTATCATTTGGGAATCAGAGTAGATTTTTTGAGTGACTACTGTGTGAGGTAGTACTTCATATTATGAGCTTCATTGGAATAGAATCTTGCACATTGAAGGTGTATTCAATCAGCTCAAACCTTTTGAAAGTGAGCCACAATCTTTGTATCTTTGCAGATAACCATCTTTTGTATTCAGGAAGTGAGCCTTTTTCAAAGATAGTGAGTCCTGATAGCGAGCCTTGTAATATCTTGTATCTGGATATAATATATTGTGAGTTAACCCTCACTGTGGTTTTTCCCTTTTTAGGTTTTCCAAGTAAAAATCCTAGTGTTCATGTGTGTGGTTGCATTGATTTGTTTCTATGTTCTCTCTTGTTGATTCAGTTAGAATTGTGATAATGGTTAGATGGATTTTATGTGAATGGTTTTATGGAATAGTGATTCACCCCCCTCTCAATATTCCAAATGTTCAACAATTAGTAGATCAGATCTTGTTTCCTCAGAAGAAGCCTAACAACTTGAGGAAGGTCCTGAAATTTGAGTATAAGAATTTTTTTCCTTTGAAAGTGATCTCTATTGGATGTTCAGAAGAAATAGAAGATCTGAAGGACAAATTGATGAAATAAAATGAGTATGTTGAAAATTACAAAGAAAATGTGTTGAAGCATGTGATCTATTGGTTAAAGTAGATGAAATTGTATCTAGCCTTCTCTAGCAATTGGATGGAAAGAAAAGAACTGAAGAATGTGAAGAAATTGAAATTCAAAGGAAGAAGGATGAATACACTAAACTTGAGCAAGAAGCAAAAATATTGAGATTTGATTTGGAAAAGGAAATAAGTTTTGAAGATAAATTTAAGGTAAGCTCTTCAATGCTTGATGAGTTAATTATCTCTCAGAGACCAACAATGGATAAAAGTGGTTTAGTGTTTGAGGAAGGTTAGATTTCTAAAGAGAAGCAATCTAATGACAAGAAGAATTAGTGAAAATATGGACAAATAAAGAATCTAGCAAGCAATTCTGAAAGAACTCCCGTCAAACATCCTATTACTAAAAGGTATTTATCTTGTAATGGTGTTTGTCATTCTTGCAAGAAATTTGGTCATAAGGAAAAGTATTGCAAGAGTAAAATGAATGATACTTTATCATTCTCCAACAAATGTTTTAAGTGCAAAAAGGTTGGGCATAAAGGTAATCTGTGTGAGAATAGATTGAATAAAAGAAAGAATGGAAGTAAGAATGCTACTTTCCATAAGTACAACAATCCATAACCACTTGTTAATAACTACACAAGAAGAAAAATAGATTATCCATGAAGACGCATGATCAAATCATTGATCCGAAAGAAGCAAGAAAAGATATGAAAAGGATCTAGATAAAGAAAGGAGAGTTCAAACAAGTTGAATTAGAATCATTAGCCTTATCTATGTTGACCTTCAATGTAGATACAGTTGCCAATTTTTGAGTCCAACAATGAGTAAGGGGGAGCAATTAATAGAAAATTTAATAAACCCCCTCACCAATACTTATGTCACATCATGGCATAAGTACATTTAATATGGTAATGAATTTAAGAAATTTCTCAGTCACATGTGTGAAGGATGGAGTTTGCTGAATTTGAAAGAATGGATGCATACAAAAATTTTGAGGCATTCTACTTGCAATTTGAAGCATTTATTGCAAAATCATTTAGAATAAAAGAAATATATTCATACATTTCAAGAGGCATATGTATTTTTGGAGTAGTGGGAAAAGGAAATTTAGAGAGCAATTCAAAGTTTCAGGGTTTGAAGGAGAAATCAAGTGGATTCGTAGTGTGCTCTGGAAGTTGGATACCTATTCATTTCTTGTTGGAATTTATAGAGTTATTCCTATTTGCACAATCTTTCTTTTTTATTGCTATGGATAATTCAAAGGTTGTGAATAGTGCAAATAGAGTGCAAGTTAATTTGAGGAAATATTTAAACAATCTTTCGGAAGATTATGTTGGTGCATTCTCTTGCATCCCTCTCAGAGTGTTGCCCATAGAAAATATTCATGCATTTATTTACAGTAAGATAGAGGAATTGTCACTAGTCCAGTTGAGAATTCTATGGAATAATGAATTAGACGACAACTATAATTCTTACATAGTGTTAGTTGAGAAGAATTTGAAAGTGCGGTGGAAATCCCCTTTGTTCAAGTTCGACAAGAATCATATTCAAATAGTTTTGATAAAAATTCATAATGAATCTTTGTGGATTGATCATGCACATTTGATTACCAAAGATGCAATCAAAGATGTAACTGGTTTGTGTTCCTCTGGACTAGTTCTCAAAAAAAAGGTTGTAAATGAGCAAGATATAATTGAGGTAACTAGTGTGGATCTTGAAGGGAAAGAGATTGATTTGAGATCAATTATGGATCAAGCTATTAGGTATGCAACAATGGTCATTGGTCATAAATTTTGTATCCCTAGCAATGACCTCACCGTGTTTTCTATTGATGTACATATTGTTGTTGATATGGTTAAAAGAGGTATGGATTATGAGTTATGTGAATTACTTCATATACATCTTTTGAATAATTTAAAGGAAATCAAGAAGAGTAAGAAGAATACTTTTTGATATGGAAATTTGATTATCTATTTACTCTTTTACCTTTTGAAAGAGTTACTGGTAATAGGAAGAATAAAATGGTCAAATACAAAGCCTATTGCCCATCATATCAAGAAATTCAGGATAAAACATGGAAATTTGGATGCACAAGAGACTGCTCTTGCTAATTTCTTTGGAACTTTTTAGTTGATAATGAATAGAAGGTCAAGGTTTCCAGCAAGTGTCACTAAAAGCTACTCTAGAAGCATCAATTTCCTAGTGTCTACATATTTTTGTCATATGGAAGTAGTTGAATAAAGGTTGGTTTGGATATTTGAATTAGATTATGAAGTGTGAGAGGCTGAAATTTACTATTCTACAAAAATTCTTTTCGAAATCCCTAAGAATCCTAATGTGGAAGGTACCTCTGGTAGTGCAACCAAAACATAAAAGAAAAGAAAGAGTGTTGTCAAAATAGAAGTTGAAGAAGAAAGTGAGTCTGAGAGAGCTCAAGATGAGCATGAAAGAGTAAATATTCAAGGATCTCTCAAAGAATTGTAGAAAGTTATTCTTAGTGCTAATTTTGATTCATCTATTTCTGTTGTGGAGAATCTAAGAAATTTTATTAATTCTTTGAAGCTCTACATCTCTGGACTGGAAGTGAATGCTGAAATTAGGTCTACTGAAGAAAATCTGGAAGATATCAAGAAAAAATGTGCAAATCCACATGGTAGAGTGATGAGGGAGTTGGATAGTGTACAAGCTTGTGAGGAAGAGGCATAGGAACTACTTTCTTTTTTCTTTAATTATTCTAACAATACACCGAACATAAGAGATGAGGTTAGGAGCAGTGAAACCCAAATAGCCACTCAAGAAAATACATAAATATTGGTAGAAGATAGAGACAATCAGAGGTGGTCCTACATTATGCAACTTCAAGATAAATTATTTTCCCTATAGGACCAAATAAAATAAGTTTTTAATAAGTTTGTGGTACTCAGAGACATGATAAAATTCAGACATGTTCTTGTTTCTAGTGCTCTTCGCTGTATTGGTGAATTATAAAAGATATTTATCTTAATCCCAATACTTTAGCAAATGGTATAGAGTCCTTAACTAACCTTGAACTATTTCACAAAACTCTTATAAGTGCAAAAGAATTATGGGAAGAAGGAAAAGTGTGATGGAAGGTTATCCTGGAGAGTCTCAAAGGTTCTTCATCTTCAGGTTGATTCAATTTTTGTGTTCATATCTTTCTGGCTATATTTTGATGCATATATACATATATATCGAACCCTGTCCTTTGCCATTGATGTCAAAGGGGGAAAGATAGAGGTTGATAGAGAAAAACATTTTTGAGAAGAACAATTTTGTTAGGGGGAGTATTCAATTGTCATATATTGAATTTTTTTTTTGACATGCATGTTGCCATCAATGCCAAAGGGGGAGATTGTTGAAAATGTGGAGCCTTGAAACATGAGCATGAAGTGTGGAGAATTTTTGTTAGTTGTTTCTGTGTTGTCATTGATGTCAATATGGTGAAAACTATACAAGAAGATTACTTGGTTCACCTGAAGTTTTTCTCTATTGGTAATGTTCTTTTGTGATGAGCTAGTGCGTTGGTATCTGAGTCTAAAATTCACCACAAGAATAGACATGACTCTAATCTCTTAACCATGCTATCATGTCTCATTCATACATTTATATCCTAGATCTTGAGAAGTTTTTTCTTATGAGAAGAAAGCTATCTCTAATAGAGTTCAACTTTGTATTCTACTGTTGTTCCTTGCTTAGCATATTAGTGTGGGAGACTCGATGACTTCTTAAGGAGAACATTTTAATGTTGTGGTTTTAATGGTGTGTCACCAAAAAATGTATAGTTTACATTTTTATGCTCAGTTGAGTCTCTCTTATGGACTTTGGCTTGGTTTTTCCTAGACTTAATGTTGTATTGTGGCTAACACATTCACATTAGGTATTGGAGCCTTTAGAATCATTAAGACTTCTAGGATGTCTTGTAAAATTGTTGGGTATGTGGAGGATCATCATGGAAAAAACTGGCCCTTAAGTGGCAAAAAATTTAGAAAAATTAGAGTTAGGCAACTTGACGTAAAAATTTGAATAAGTTATCTATATTATTTCAACAATATGTAAGAATAGAATTTGTAGAAAATTTATTGTAGTTTCTAAACTACTAGGGTTTTTTTTAAAAACAAAATCTATTTGGTGAAAATTTGAAATTTCAATGCAGTGGTACTTAAATTTCAGGGAAAAAATAAGAAGTAGGTGTCTATCTGACCACCCTAACCACAATAAAATGATAATATTTTTTATAATATTTTAGATATAAGTAGAGGACTCATGCTTTGATGTGATGCATATTTTTTTGTAATTTTTTTCCAAGTAATTAATTATGATTTTTATTACAAATTTTTAAAAATATAAAAACTCGTATGTCTGACCACCTTAACTTGGTCAAAACTTCATGAAATTCAAATTTTCTTTTTTTAATCCTATAGTATGTGAAGCATAGAATGTGACGCATGTTTTGGATTCAAAAAATGTGATATTGTTTGAAAGCTATATAGATATTTTTCAATCAGCCTATCAATCAGGACTTTAGTTGTAATTTGAATAGAAAATGAATAATAATTATTCATTAAATTCAAAGTAAAAAATAATTTATATCCATGGAAAGCTGAGAATCTCCTTTAAAAACCCTTTTCATTTCATCAATTTTGGGTAAAAAAATAGTCGTCAGCCACATACCCATCATATTGCAACTTTTTGGCCCAGCATGATGCTGCACATACCTTGTTGTGAAGTGTTGTAACCCACTTTCACACTTCTCTAGGAATCTTTCATTATAATTCACTTAAATATCTCCTTTTTATCACTTATCAAATATTATTTCAAAGTGTTGTAAAGAATTGTAACAAACTCTCATGCTTTTCTAGACTTGTCATCACTAATTCAACCCTTTCTTATGTTTAAATGACCCCTTAATGCACTTTCTACTCATACTTAAGTGTATTTTTGAGGATATTCCTATTAGACATCATTAAATGCACTTTAATCCTCAAAACCTAGTGAAATTTTCCTAGTGGGACCAAGTCGCAGTTGGGAATAGGATGCCATTTAATTGCAATCCTAAACATTATTTCATGTATCTTCTAAGTCCTTGGAAAGTCTTCCCAAAAACTAGGATTAGAAAGAGATTAAATTTGAATGAAATGAACATCTAAATTGACATTTCTAATTAATTCTAAATGATAGGAAAATGTGGGGATTCCCATGAAGATCTCCTACAAAATAGGATCACATGGGGCACCCACATAGAAGGTGGAACCCACCTTGAGTTAAGATAATTGTTTGGAGTAAAAGATAACACTTTAGTAATGCATGTAAAGATCCTAGAAGTTAGGGATTGATGTTTACATGCATGAAGTTCAATTCAGATCAGTTAAGTTAAGTTAAGTTAAGTTAAGTTAAGTTCAATACCAGTTCAGTTTAGTTTAGTTTAGTTTAGTTCAGTTTAGTTCAATTATGGTTCAGTTATCTTTAGTTGCATGTAGTTAGTTTGAGTTGAATGCTAGTTGAATTTAGTTGACATGGAATGCATGAATAATGACTTAATTTGTATGACAGATAACATGTGACACATTCAATTAAGAGGGGATGATCAACCATGCATGATATTTGCATGAATGGTGGAGAGATATGTTTTAGTTAACAAAGATGACTTGGAACCACCTTGGGTGTCCAAGTTATTAGCTAGATTTGTGATAATGGTTAAATGGATTTTATGCGAATGGTTTTATGGAATAGTGATTCATCCCCTCTACATATTCTAGATGTTCAACAATTAGTAGATCAAAGCTTGGTTCCTCAGAAGAAGCCTAACAGTTTGAGGAAGGTCCCATAATTTGAGTATAAGAAGTTTTTCCCTTTGAAAGTGATCTCTATTGGATGTTCAGAAGAAATAGAAGATCTGAAGGATAAATTGATGAAATAAAATGAGTATGTTGAAAAATTACAAAGAAAATGTGTTGAAGCATGTGATCTATTGGTTAAAGTAGATGAAATTGTCTCTAGCCTTCTCTAGCAATTGGATGGAAAGAAAAGATCTGAAGAATGTGAAGAAATTGAATTCAAAGGAAGAAGGATGAATACACTAAACTTGAGCAAGAAGCATAAATATTGAGATCTGATCTGGAAAATGAAAGAAGTTTTGAAGATAAATTTAAGGTAAGTTCTTCAATGCTTAATGAGTTAATTATCTCTCATATACCAACAATGGATAAAAGTGGTTTAGTGTTTGAGGAAGGTTAGATTTCTAAAGTGAAGCAATCTAATGACAAGAAGAATTAGTGAAAATATGGAAAAATAAAGAATCTAGGAAGCAATTCCGAAAGAACTCCCGTCAAACATCCTATTACTAAAAGGTATTTATCTTGTAATGATGTTTGTCATTCTTGCAAGAAATTTGGTCATAAGGAAAAGTATTGCAAGAGTAAAATGAATGATACTTTATCATTATCCAAAAAAAAATTTAAGTGCAAGAAGGTTGGGCATAAAGGTAGTCTATGTGAGAATAGATTGAATAAAAGAAAGAATGGAATTAAGAATGCTACTTTCTGTAAGTACAATAAACCATAACTACTTGTCAATAACTACATAAGAAGAAAAATAGATTATCCATGAAGAAGCATGATCAAATCATTGATCCAAAAGAAGCAAGAAAAGAGATGAACATGATATAGAGAGAGGAAGGAGAGTTCAAACAAGTTGAATTAGAATCATCAACCTTATCTATGTTGACCTTCGATGTAGATACAATTGCCAAATTTTGAGTCTAGCAATGACTAAGGGGGACAAATAATTAGAAAATTTAATAAACCTCCTCATCATTACTTATGTCACATCATGGTAGAAGTACTTTTAATATGGTAATGAATTTAAGAAATTTCTCAATCGCATGTGTGAAGGATGGAGTTTGCTGAATTTAAAAGAATGGATGCACACACAATTTTTGAGGCAATCTACTTGAAATTTGAAGCTTTTATTGCAAAATCATTTAGAATGAAAGAAATAAATTCAAACATTTCAATAGGCATATGCATTTTTGGAGTAGTGTGCAAAGGAAGTTTAGAGAGCAATTCAGAGTTTTAGGGTTTGAAGGAGAAATCAAGTGGATTCGTAGTGTGCTCTGGAAGTTGGATACCTATTCATTTCTTGTTGGAATTTACAGAGTTATTCCTATTTGCACAATCTTTCATTTTTATTGCTATGGATAATTCAAAGGTTGTGAATAGTGCAGATAGAGTGCAAGTTAAATCGAGGAAATATTTAAAGAATATTTTAGAAGATTATGTTGGTGCATTCTGTTGCATCCTTCCTAGAGTGTTGCACACATAAAATATTCATGCATTTATTTAGAGTAAGATAGAGGAATTGTCACCAGTCCAGTTGAGAATTCTATGGAATAATGAATTAGAAGAGAACTATTATTGTTATAGAGTGTTAGTTGAGAAGAAGTCAGAAGTGTGGTAGAAATGCCCTTTGTTCAAGTTTGATAAGAAGCATATTAAAATAGTTCTGACCAAAATTCATATTGAATCTTTGTAGATTGATGATGCACATTTTATTACCAAAGATGCAATCAGAAATGTAACTAGTTTGTTTTCCTCTAGACCAGTTCGCAAACAAAAGGTTGTAAATGAGCAAGATATAATTGAGGCGACTAGTGTTGATCTTGAAGTGAAAGAGATTGATTTGAGATCAATCATGGATCGAGCTATTAGGTATGCAACAATGGTCATTGGTCATAAATTTTGTATCCCTAGCAATGACCTCACCATGTTTGCTACTAATGTACATATTGTTGTTGATATGGTTAATAGAGGTATGGATTATGACTTATGTGAATTACTTCAGATACATATTTTGAATAATTTAAAGGAAATAAAGAAGCATATGAAGAATACTTTTTGCTATGGAAATTTGATTGTCTGTTTACTCTTTTACTTTTTGAAAGAGTTACTAGTAATAGGAAGAATAGAATGGTCAAATACAGAGCCTATTTCCCGTAAAATCAAGAACTTCATGATAAAACTTAGCAATTTACATTCTCAAGAGATTGCTCTTGCTGCTTTCTTTGGAAATTTTTAGTTGATAATGAACAGAAGGTCAAGGATTTCAGCAAGTGTTACTAAAAGTTACTTTGGAAGCATCAATTTGCTAGTGTCTATAGATTTATGTCATATGGAAGTAGTTGAATCAAGGTTGGTTTGGATATTTGAAATAGATTATGAAGTGTGAGAGGCTGAAATTTATTATTATACAAAAATTCTTTTGAAAGTCCCCAAGAATCCTAATGTGGAAGGTACCTCTGGCAATGCAACTGAAATAGGAAAGAAAAGAAAGAGTGTTGTAAAAAAGGAAGTTGAAAAAGAAAGTGAGTTTGAGAGAGCTCAAGATGAGCATGAAAGAGAAAATATTCAAGGAGCTCTGGAAGAATTGCAGAAAGTTATTCTAAGTGCTAATTTTGATTCATCTATTTCTGTTGTGGAGAATCTAAGAAATTTTATTAATTCTTTGAAGCTCTACATCTCTAGACTAGAAGTGAATGCTGAAATTAGGTCTACTAAAGAAAATCTGGAAGATATCAAGAAAAAATGTGCAAATGCACATAGTCGAGTGATGAGGGAGTTGGAGAGTGTACAAGCTTGTGAGGAAGAGGAATAGGAACTGTTAGGGTTAGAGATGGTAGATCTAACAATTAAATGCAGATTTTAATAAATAAAAACAGAGAAACTAAAACATTCACAGAATAAATTATAACACAGAGATTTAACGTGGTTCACCCAATTCTGGGCTACATCCACCAAACCGCAGCCATCCAACACTTTTATTATCCAGTGTAAAACCTTATTACAATCTTGCGAATAATCACGTTTTTCATCATACTGAAATACCCATCTGAACCCCCTTT
>VDFB02356104.1:0-13870 GCA_007258455.2 Sequoia sempervirens
CTCCTCGTCATCCAAATACATCGACCCCTCCACACTCATGTCATCTTCCACATCCGCTCCATCCACGTCTTCCGCCGTACCACCACCTTCCACCAGCTCTAAGACGGAATCTACTGTCACAATCCAAGACCTTGGCTGCGGAGAATTCAAACTGCACACAACATACAGCATAACAACAATGCCCAGGTCTCCCAAGGACTATGATCGGCCATGTTTCAGAATGGAACCTCTAGAAACCTTCAAAGTTCCACCGAATACAATTTTTATCAAGTGGGGAGACATGAGTGAGGAAGACCTTGCTGACATCACATGATGGATCTATAAGGATACTGTCACATTACCCCCATTACCAGTTCAAATATATGGCAAAGGTTATGACTTCATGAAGGCTAAAGGCTACGATGGTACTAGTGGCCTTGGAAAAAATAAAACTGGTCGAAGGGAACCCATCGAAGCTTTTCAAATTCTGAAGTATCTTGGTTTAGGGTTTGGATCACTCAACAATGACGATCGACATACCTCTATACTTTCAAATGAGCGAGTACATGCTTTGAAAAGTGTCGAGACTACTAGGGAAACCCTAAACGAAACAGACTCCCACGAGTGGGAATTTGGCTCCGAACGATCCCTAAGTGACTGTTGTCTTGATGATTTGTTTGTCGAACCAGGGGAACTGACCTCTGAACAATGATTTTGGCAAACATTCAAAATTGAGCAAGCACCAAACAGTCAAAATCCTACTACCACTTCCCATGACACACAACAACCATCATCTGAACCCCCTCAGTCTAATCTATCCGAAGTGTCAGATGATATTGATAGCCAGGGCTCTAAAACCTTCACTCCTTATTATGACAACGAATATGACACTAGTGAAGGAGAATACTGGATAGAGTCCGATGTCGAGTTGGACAATGATAACCTTATTTACAACATTACTGAATCCATCTGCATGTTATATGCATCCTCACCCCAATTCACTAGCATTGACGATGGCATTTCTTTAGTTTACCCTGAGCTAGTTGATTGGGACCAACAAGGACCGCCAGTTCTGGACACATTTCAGAATGACGAGGCAATAGCTAAATTCATGGGATTACAAGAAGGCATACCCAGTGGGGACCACAAATCCGGATTTTCCATTGATTTAGACTGCACCGCATACTTCGGCGAGACTGTTCAGTCCTCTAGTCGCAAAAGTAAAAATAAAGCAAAAAATGAAACGTCTCTAGGTGAAAACCGAAAGGCACCTCTTGACGATAAAATAGTAAAAATAAAGGACGAATCTGGGGGTGAAAACCTCTCTGAGGCGCCCAAAGATGGAGGACTGGACTTTCTCCCCGTGCAACATGAGAAATCGGCCATGCTTATTGAGGACACAATAGAGGATAATATTTCAACTGCAGAAGACCCCAAGATGGTCCTATTTGCCGCATCATTGACTGATGAAGAGAAACCAGAATTTCATAAATTCTTTGCAGAACGGAAAATCAACTTTGCATGGTCTTACGTTGACATGCCAGGATTGGACCCCAAACTGGTTTTGCATCATTTGCCACTATTACCCAATGCTAAACCAGTCAAGCAGAAGTTGCGCAAAATGCACCCTCAAGTTGCCCTATTGGTCAAGGCCGAGTTAAAGAAATTACTGGATGCCGGATTCATAAGGTCTATAGATTATGCTGAATGGATTTCCAATTTAGTGCTCGTGACAAAGCCAAATGGGCTGATTCGGGTATGTACAGACTTTCGGGATCTAAATAAAGCATGTCCAAAGGATGACTTTCCTTTACCCAACATTGACATCGCCAATTGACCTAGCTGCCGGAACGCCAAGGATGCTATCCCTCATGGATGGTTTCTCGACTATAATCAATCCGCGTGCCGAGGATCAACGCACAAAACAACATTTTACTTTCCCATGGGGTACATACTATTGGGCAGCGTCGTACCGTTAGGTCTCAAAATCACGGGTGCCATACCTCAAAGGAGCTATGACCACGATCTTCCATGACATGATGCACAATATAATGGAGGATTATGCGACTTTGTTGGCCAAATCAGCAACTGGGAAGAAGGATCATTTGAGGGTACTCGACATAATTTTCAAGAGACTTGAAGAGTGCAAAGAGTTAGGCTAAACCTAAGAAGTGTTTTGGGGTCGCATCGGTGCAACTATTGGGGTATAGTTTCCCAAAGAGGCATAGAGGTTGTCGGAAAAGTTCAAAGCAATTATAGACATGCCTGCCTAGAGGGATCGATGAACTTGGAATACGCAAGGAAAGTACAATCTATTCGGCGTTTCATAGCCCAATTGGCAGATAAGTGCCACCCATTCCAGTATCTGTTGCGCAAGGGTGTTCCCTTTGTATGGACGGATAAATGTCAAGAGGCCTTCCAGCAAATAAAAGATTACCTACTATCAACACCAGTCCTCATGCCACCCATTCATGGAAAGCCATTGATTCTATACATCTCAACTACTAGTTCAGCACTGGGGGCATTGTTGGCCCAAAATGATCATGAAGGAAAAGAAAGAGCAATCTATTACATCATTCGCACACTGATAGGCTATGAGTTGAATTACACATACATTGAATGTGCATGCCTCGTTGTTGTCTTTGCATCCCAAAAACTAAGACACTATATGCTCAGTCATCAGATACAACTGGATGCCAAGATTGATCCATTGAAATATCTACTAAGTCAAACAGCATTAACAGGTCGGTTGGCAAAATGGGTCATGATACTAAGCGAGTATGACATACAGTATGTTGAGCGTAAGGTAATAAAAGGGAAAGTAATAGCAGACCAACTAGCAGATGCACCAATTCAAGTCACTCATCCATTAGTAACTGATTTTCCCGATGAGTCCATTTTTCATGCAGAACCAGCAACACCATGGAAGCTATATTTTGATGGGTCTCATACTAGTCATGGCTCAGGCGCTGGAATCTTGTTCATCACACCACAGGGAGATTCAATTCCTAAGTCATTCAGGATCGCTTTCCCTTGTACAAATAGCATTGCCAAATATGAAGCACTAGTCACAGGTCTCAAGTTGGCAATTAAATGGAAAATTCAGACATTGCTTGTATTTGGGGATTCCCAGCTAGTAATCAACCAAGTAAATGATGACTATGAAACAAAGGATGAGAAGTTGCTTCCCTACAAGAGGATGGTGGACAGTTTCCTGACAAACTTCCAATTGATTTCTTTTGAACAAATCCCCAGGGCACAGAATAAGGCAGCTGACGTAATGGCTACTATTAGTTCTCTCTTGGACATCCCTAAAAATGTCACAATTGTGAGTTCTTAGTAGGCGGCTTTTGATACGTATATGATATCGAGAATCATAAATGGTTTGTGAACTTGTTGGTCCCAACTCTCCTTGGTATTAAGATATTTACGATTACCTAAAGTCTCATACCCTTCCACAGAACCTGTCAAATAACCAAAGGAAGTCCTTCATTAGAAAATCTGCAAGGTATGCCATGGTCAGTGACACCCTATACCGTCGTAGTTTCGACGATACCCTTCTTAGATGTCTTGACACTGACAAAGCATGTATGACCTTACGAGAAGTGCATGACGGTATATGCAGATCTCATTCGAGTGGTCCTAATTTGGCTAAGAAACTAACGAGACTTGGATATTATTGGCCGACCATGGAAAAGGATGCAATTGACTATGTTAGGACTTGTCGCAAATGTCAAATACATAGTGACTTGGTCCATGCTTCAGCACAGGAACTTCGGCCGATCACCTCTCCTTGGCCCTTCGCTCAATGGGGACTAGACCTCATGGGTGAATTAATCCAGTAACCCTCATCCAACAGCCATAAATTCATTATTACATGCCAGGTATTTCACAAAGTGGATTGAAGCCATCCCATTGACATACATTACCAACAAGCAAATATCAAAGTTCATCCTCAACTACATCATTTGCTGGTATGGCCTTCCGCAGTCAATCACCACTGACAACGGACGTCCGTTCAAAAACCAAGACGTACATGAGTTATGTGAATGATCCCATATCCAACACCACTTTTCATCTCCATACTACCCCCAAGGAAACGGCCAAGCTAAGGCATCCAATAAAACCATTGTCAAGATCTTAAAAAAGACTGTCAATGATGTTGGTCGTGGATGGCACACACAACTTAACCCTACTCTGTGGGCTTATCGAACTAGCATTCGTACGCCTACAGGAGCTACCCCATTCGCCCTAGTCTTTGGTGCTGAAGCCATCTTACCCATTGAGGTCAAAATTCCTTCACTACGAGTTTCCTTGAAGGGTCTAACTAATGAAGAGGAGTACCGACAGTCACGCTTGCACGAGCTAGAAATGTTGGATGAAAGACGACAAAACTCACTGAATCATCTCCAAGCATATCAGAACCGCCTTTATCGTAGCACAATAAAGGTTATGGTGAAGTTTGACATTGGCGACCCTAGTTCTCATCTGGAACCCAAAGAACCAATGACCGAGGAGAAAAGCGAGGAAAATTTGAACCAAGCTGGGCACGGGTCCTATATTATCATATCTTCCTTTTGGTTAGAATATCAATTAACCCTCCGGATGGGAGCGATTGGCCCGATCCATCAATGGATTTATCTCGAAAGTTCAGCATAGCATCGAGAGGATGGGTGAAAACCATAGCTAAAAAATTGAAAAATGATAAAAATCACATCACCTTGATGAAAACTGGAAAATGAAGAATGCTGACACCAAAAAAATAAAAAAGACCAAGAAAATAGTAAAGAGAAAATTGATTTGTTCAATAGTGAAAACCTGGCAAATAGGCACTTTGGACAAGTACCATGGTGAAAACTTGGCAAACAGGCGCCATGCGTAATCAATCATTGCTCTACCATCTATTGTCACTTTGTCTAACTTGGCCTAGGATGAAAGGTATTTTCTGTCATTATTCTGCAAATCGCTATCACATCCTACCCGACCTGTCATAGTGGATAAATGATTGACATCAAGTCCTAACGACTGTTCGTCTAGCAAGTCAACAGTATCCCATCCATATTCCTTGCAAATGGCTAAGTCTTAGACCTAACTGGGGGAAAAATGTTTATCATGCAACTGTAGTGGATGTCACATATTATCACAAAAACATTGGCAAAATGTCTTGAAAAAAGACCTAAAAATCATAAAAAGTCTTGAAAAAAAAGACCAAAAACATTGGCAAAATGTCCTAAAAAATCCCTAAAAATCATATTAAAAAGTCCTTTAAAAAAAGACAAAAACATCGCAAAATGTCTTGAAAAAAGACCTAAAAATCACAAAATGCCCTGAAGAAAACCAAAAAGAGCATCAGACTGCTCGAAGCATGCAAGCGCAGTGTTATCTCTTGTCAAAATCAATCAGGTCGATCAATCCTTGTCATCTGTCTGAACGACATTGTCTCTGCGCATTTGCTACATAAGCAAGACTCATACTTGAGTCCCCGAGACATTAGGTCAGTCTTTTAGGTTTGTCAAAATAAAATCATGATGCAATCTTTGGTCATCAAGACAAAGTCAGCAGTCGTGTCGAACTACGAGGTCTCTGAGTGTATGACATAGGCAAGGCCATCTATCGATGAGCCCCTGAGGCCGCACTAGGTTAGTCCATTAGGGTTCATGGCACTACACTGGCACACATGTCAAAAAGGATCTTCAAGGAAACATAAATCTTTCTCAAATGAACGAAACTCATCAAGAAAATGTTGGCAATCATTTATTGCAACATGACAAAACTCATCAGCATATAGTCAAACTCGGTCAAAGCAAGTCAAATCATCATAAACCGGTCAAACTATCAAATTTCAGTTAATCTTCAGATGAGTCCTTCTGAACGATAACCTCTGTCATTTACGCCTTAGGATGTGTCCTTCCTAGGAATCGTCATCATCATTCGACATTTTGAGTGATCCTCTTGACCTCTAAAGATCACTCTTCATGACATCAGTATTCTTCAGATGTGTCCTTCTGGAGAGCCAACTCTGTCATTTATGCCTTAGGATGTGTCCTTCCTAGGCATCGTCATTAGTTCGAGGGACCCCTTACGACCATTAGGGATCAAATCCTCTCGACATCTGCATTATTCAGGATGTGTCCTACCTGAATTCACCAAGTCTCAACATTTTTCAAGGTCATCAAAACTTTAAACATTCGGACATCTCGACATTATCAAACATGGAATCTTGACATCAGAACAATGGATATCCAGACGGACTTGGCAAACACTTGACTATTGTCTTTTGATCTTCTATCATGTTATTAGTTTTTCAGCGAGATCCCACTAAGCAGGATTTAGAGAAGCAGTGACGTAGCATGACAATTGACACACATGACTACTAGCTTCTCAGCGAGATTCTAATTCTGGGATTTAGAAAAACAATGACATATCATGGTAAGGGCTTTATTTGTTTTGTATTTTGGAAATCATGTCACTAGTTTCTCAAGGATATCCTGGAAACAGGATTTAGAGAAGCAACAATGTGTCATGTTTTGTACTTGTCTTTTTCTGCTTGTGGTTGATTATGACAAAAAGATTAGGGCAGTCACGCTCTTGGTATAAGTCATGATCATCCTTGTATGTGATTGTCTTACATAATGGTACAACCTTGCACACCTTGATCTATGTCATATCATAGTGTTTGTTGGCCATTACAACAGACCGCTCAATGATGATTAAAAGCAATGAATATTAGTCCTATGGAAATGTTTTGAAGGATTTGGTTTAGGAACTAACATGCACCTTCTTTAGTCATGTTATCTTCTCTCTCCCATCTCATATAGGCATTGCATCCATCTCATCATCCACATCTTTTGCACTAACATTTCTTTGTCTCTTCATATTCTAGTCTTCTCATCAGTTTCCAGAGCACACTCATGTTCTTCGAACCTGTCTATCCTCTCAAGGGGGCATACCATAACCCTCCCCATCATTCTTCCTCATCTTATTTTGCACTGGGGCATTTTTTGACTTATTTTCTTTGTCACAATGCGACAAGCAACATTATGACAAAGAGGGGCAAAATGTAAACACCTAAAAATGACCTAGACCTGCAAGCTTCATTTTTACCATTTTCGTCTTAGCATAATTAAGACATTTAATTATATCCTTGGTCCACATTCGACTATTGATTAAATAATTCATAATTATTTAATTAATTCATGTCCTTTGATTCTTCATGATTATTAAATAAATAAATTTTAATTTATTTATTAAATACGTCACCAATTGTCTAAGTCTTTCTTTAATTAAATAAATTTCTTAATTTATTTAATTTCCCTTTCTGCATTTAATTATCCTTGATTATTAAATAAATAAATTTAATTATTTAATTGCAATTTGATATTCCTCTCATTTTAAATAAATTAAATTATTTAAAATGTCATGGCAATCTTAACTGTCAATCCTTTTTGATAAATAATCTGAAAAAGATTATTTATTAACTCTCAAAATCCATAATTTGAATTGTTTTAATTCGAATTAGTAATTAATCTTCCAAAAATTAAGCAATCGGGCAGATTCTTGATATTCTAAATCTTATCTTCAGTCCACATCTTATCTCTTTGATTTTTTGAATCTTGCAAATCAAGCAATCTTATCTTCTTGATTTTTCAAAAAAAAATATTTTCTAATTAATTGTCTCATTTATTTTTCACTGTCGATCCGATTTTATTCTGACCATTCGATTAAGGATTTTTCCCTAACCCTAATTAGGGATTCTTAGGTTTAATCTGGATCATTCATTTCATCAATTTATCTTGTCCGTCCATTCGAAATGGCCTTTTCTATAAAATTCCATCTTCTTCTCATTTTTGAGGGACACACATGTTAGGGTTAGAGATGGCAGATCTAACAATTAAATACATATTTTAATTAATAAAACAGAGAAACTAAAACATGCACAGAATAAATCATAACACATAATTTAACATGGTTCACTCAATCTAGGCTACATCCACCAAACCGCAGCCATCCAATACTTTTATTATCCAGTGAAAAAACCTATTACAATCTTGCGAATAATCACATTTTTCATCATACTAAAATACCCATCCAAACCCCTTTTTACCAAGCTTAGAAGCTTCTAGATTTTAGGGTTCTACAAAATTAAGATTTTTCTTTTTTCATTGATTTTCCCTTTGTCGGTGATCCTGCGAAGTACCAGGACCTCGGCAAGATTCGAAGTCGGGGTGTCACAGGTATACCATGGGCTATCTGATTATAGCATGATCGATTGCCACATACCAACAATCTCCCACTTGAGTAGTCGAGGGCTCCACACCATCACAACCTCCCACTTGGGTGATCTTAGACAACACTACTGCAATTCTGACTCCCACTAGAAATAAATTACCTTGGACTTTCTTTGCTTTGTTATACTTGAATTCAACCTTGAGGGTAAGCCCGAAGGTAGACTCAACTTCTCCTTATCCAGCGCCTTGCGTAAATATACGCTGATTGACATACGTATTATTATCTTGTCAACGGCTGCAATCCATCCTCCAACAACGGCCAGGAATGAAATGATATCTCAAGCTGTATGTGTTTGTTTTAGAATGCAAAACATAATTCTTTGCAGGATGTATAGCACTACGGTTATCTATCGCTCGTAATTTCAGCCTGTTGTTTTCCCAACTCCTTCATGAAAAGTTACAGCCATATCATCTCCTTTTCCGCCTCTTTTGCAGCAACATACTCTGCCTCTATTGTGGATAAAGCAACCACCTTCTACAATCGAGAAATACAACTCACTGCTGTCCCACCAACTGTAAATACATAACCTATGGTACTCTGTCTGGTATCTATATCCCCTGCTAAATCTGATTCAACATAGCCTTTTAAATCAGTATTAGAGCCTCTGAAACATAAACAATTATTGGATGTACCTCTCAAATACCTGAGAATCCATTTTACTGCATTCCAATGCTCAACTCCAGGATGACTCAAATACCTGCTAACAACTCCTACAACATGTGCAATATCCGGTCTAGTGCATACCATGGCATACATTAAACTACCACCTACGAATTTTGAAGCATGGTACCTTAGACGTTTTCTTTTATCCTCATGTGTCTTTGGACACATATCCTTAGTCAATTTAACATGACTAGGCAAAGGTGTGCTGACAGCTTTTGCATTCTCCATATGAAATCTCTGCAACACCTTTTCAACATAATTAGCCTAAGATAAAAACAATTTTCTTTTTTTCCTATCTCTACAAATTTTCATACCAAGGATTTGTTTTGCTGCCCCCAAATTGTTCATAGCAAAATATTTTGCTAACTGTTGTTTTAGCTCACTGATGTGATCCATGTTAGACCTAGCTACAAGCATGTCATCAACATATAGATACAAAATAATTTAGCTGTCATTATCCAACCTCCTAAAATAAACACAATGGTCATAATTACACCTGCTGTAGCCTTGCTTAGCCATAAAACTATCAAATTTCAAATACCATTGCTGAGGTGCTTGCTTCAAGCCATATAAACTTTTCTTCAATCTGCACACTAGTTTCTCCTTACCTTTGACCTCAAATCCTTGTGGCTGATCCATGTATATTTCCTCTTCCAAATCACCATGGAGAAAAGCTATTTTAACATCAAGCTGTTCTAAATGCAAATCTTCAGCAGCCACAATACTTAAAACAATACGAATAGAAGTCATTTTAACAATAGGGGAAAAAATTTCATCAAAATCAATACCCTTTTTCTGTGCAAATCCCTTTACAACTAGTCTAGCTTTAAATCTTTTCTTACCTCCATCCTCCTCTTTCAGCCTGTAAATCCATTTGTTTGGTAAAGCCTTTTTACCTACAGGCAACTTGCATAAATCCCAAATCTGATTTTCCAGCAAGGAGTCCATTTCTTCTTTCATTCAATGCTCCCACTGAACCTTGGTATCCACTTTTATAGCTTCATCATAATATTTTGGTTCACCAGCATCAATTAACATAATAGTATACAAAGAGGGAGAGAATCTTTAAGGCACGGAGAACGGCGTTATTTATGGTAAATGTTTGGCTATGACCGGCGAGCAGGATAACGGCAGGCCAGCGGCGTGTACCGGAACTTCAAAATCCCAAAGCCTATAACCGGTCATCAAGGCCATATCTAACAAATGCACATTTCTTTGATTTTTGCATCAAGCTTGGTTCTATTTTGGAATCTACGTATTGCAAATCTTGCCCTTCCGCAATTTGAAGGTTTTGAGAAAAAAATAACTCACCTTCTTACCTTTCCATGCTTCCTCTAGAATGCACAACCCGAGGATTAGAAGGACCTCTATTGGTGTCATGGCCGGTGTTTCTGATCTCGCCCACATTTTTAAAGGAAACCTAGCATGCAATCTCATGGTCTGTGCACGCTCCATTATTGTTATATTCATGCACTCAACCACTCCATTTTCCTGTGGAGTCCTTGGAACCATTTTTTGCCTACGAATACCATTAGAGGAACAATAATCTTCAAACTCTTTACTACAATACTCACCACCATTATTAGATCTAAGACATTTCATCCTTTTACCTGTCTCATTCTCAACCAAGCTTCTCCATTTTTTGAAAGTTTCAAATACATCGTAATTTACGCCTAAGAGAAATAAATCCATACCTTTCTAGTTGCATCATCAATGAATGTAACATAATGCAGAGAGCCACTGAGAGAAGATACTTGAGCTGGTCCCCATACATCCATATGCACAAGCTCCAATTTTTCATCTTTCTTTTGCTTCCCATCCTTGAGAAAACTAACTCTCTTTTATTTTCCATACACACAACTTTCACAGAAATCCATATTAACACATTTTAGACTTGGTAAAACATTATTTGAATGAAGTACTTTCATACCTTTTGCACTCATATGCCCAAGTCTATTATGCCACAGTGTTGATTCAGAGTGCACAGCAACTGTATGATCTTCTACCTGCTTAACTGCAGCAACTGTTCCTGAACATTGACCTTTTTCTATAACAATTAAAGTAGAAAGAACAGTATGACCTGTACAAAGATATAAAGTGCCTAATTTCGCACCTTTTGCTACCACTAAGGCACCCTTTGTGATCCTCCAGTTTTTATCACTAAAAGTAACAACACAACCTTCATCATCTAGTTGCCCTGCGGAAATTAAATTTTTGCTTAACTTTGGAACATTCCTTACCTCACGTAGTAGCCAATGATTCCCATTCTGTAACTTAATATTGATTCTTCCCTTTCCAATAATCTGACAGGGTTCATTATCTCCTAAATAAACTAGCCGAAAATCCCCTTGGACATAATCAAGAAAATAACTTCTATGGGGGGTAGCATGAAATGAAGCCCTTGAATCTAACACCCAAGAATCATCAGCATTATCAAGAGAAAGAATCAAAACATCCTCATCAGATTTATTACTTACCACATTTGCCTCTTTACTTCCTTCCTTTTTGTCTCCTTTATTTTTCTGAGACCAGCAATCTTTCTTCAGATGACCCGGCTTACCATAGTACCAGCAATCCCTCTTGTCTCTAGATTGAGACCTTTTTTCCTTTGATTTTCCTCGTGACTTCCCACAATTTCCATAATTGTTTCCTCTCTCCTTTGTTCTGCCCCTACTTTCTGCATTCAAAACACTGCCTGATGTGGATGTTCCACCAGAGCTTTTCCTATGGATTTCCTCACTCAAAATAACACCAACAACATCATCAAACTTCAATGTATTCAAACCAGAAACAAAATTGCTAACAGCCATTACCAAGCCATTCCAGCTTTCAGGCAAAGAACACAAAATCAAAAGAGCCCTATCTTCTTCATCAAAGTTTACTTTTACAGAAGTTAATTGACTGGTGACTGTATTAAACTCACTAGTGCAGGAGCACCTAGGCCAAACCCAATTTAGTTTGTGCATAATTTTTGGCTTGTACCTAATCTTGGCCAAATTAGGATTTCATTGTGTTAGTTTTGGACCTTAGAAGGTCTTGCATTTGTGTGTTTAGTTAGTCTTTAGGACTAAAAGTTCATTAGGTTGTGAAAGTTTTTAAATTCTAGCTTTAATTAGCTATGGACAGTTTGGATGAACCTTAAATGTTTACCCACTACTTCCTCATTGTTGGGAAATTCCATGGGACAGTTGAAGTGTTGTTGGCTCAAGATCAAGGAGATAATAATCCTAAAATGAAGGATCATGAAGGAGTGGTAACATTGCATGGTGAAATTGGTTGTTTGCATGCACTTTGTTTTGGTTTTGGGAATCCCTTGAAATTAGGGATATGGAGGCATGCAATCTCTCCTTGAATATGGGAAAAAGACTCCAAGAGGGAGTAGTGGCTCGTAAGAAGTCAGTTTTGCATTGTAAAGAACTTTTTGGTGTGAAAAATGAAAAAAGACAGTGAACAGATTCTAATAGTTTTTCTGTGTTTGTAAACCCGTGTGTTTTGCAGAGTATTGTGAATATGGATATTGTGTGTATTGAAACACCAATGTGTTTATATTTTCAGAGTTTTTTTGGTAACTTTCTTGGTATATGAACTTTGATAGTGCTTGGTGTTTAAAGAGCAGGTGACAAAAGTTCTATATTTCTGTTTTTAGCAGAAAACTATTTTTATTGTCTCTGCCCGTGCACTTGGGGAAACAGTGGTCTTCTAAATAGTGTACCCATCGGTTCGAGACTGTTTCCATGCTCATTTGATAGGGTACAATATAGTCCATTTTGTATTTAGGTTGTCTTGTGTAGAGTTTTTATTTGGAGTTCTTAGATTAGGATTTAGGGATTTGTGGACACTGTTTTGAGCATTAGATAGGGAAATGGCTTCCCCATAGACCCTGATCACGGAATGTTCTTGTGTTTGGTGGAATATGGGAGGTAAGCCAATGGTTTGTGTGTTTTCAGTGATGGATAATAGAAAGTACCGAGCAATGATTGAATGTTCCAAACCCTAGGCGAGATACATGACCCGGTTAGGAGTTTGGATAAAGAAAGTTGAGAACTCGGGAAGGGCAGCAGGTACAGTACCATACCAGTACAGTATCATGAAAGTTATAGTCATACATTGATATGTCAAAGAGAGTTAAGGCTTGAACAATCCATTTTAGAGAGAAATAGATGAGTGGGCAGTGAAACCCTAGTTCTTAGGGCAATTAGGCCTCCTTTCCAAGAACTCAGGAAGGCACTGTACGGACCAGTTGGTGACCATAAATATTTTGCAAGATTTAAAACCCTGAAAAGGGTGTCTGAAAATGCTTTTTGTTTGGTAGGTTGTTTGGAAAAAGTGAGAGTAAAAAGCCAAATACCGACTGGTAAGGGCTAGTAGAGATTTGGGCCTGTCCAAGGCAAGTTCACAAAATGGGTGATTTGAAGTTGGAACCTAAGGCAAGATGTATCCATTTGGAGGTGAAATGCAAGATGCTAACATCTCTAGCTCCCCTACAACGAGTTCAAGACTGTTGGAGAATAGGGCACTTAGATTCTTCTAAGTCCAAGGTAGAGCACTCAAGCTACAAGAGATGTTGAATCTTCAAGGGTAAAGTACAAGGATGAAAACTCTTTGAGAAGAGTTGGAACAGGGTAAGAATAGACTTTCAAGCCCAAAAAGGAACCTTTGGTAGTAGGTTCCAAGTAGGAGACAGTGGAGAGTTTCCTAGATAGGAAGTACAAGCAATCCTTGAAGGTCAATTACACCACTCACTTAAATGATCAGTAATTGACCCACCTTCTACCATTTTCATATTAAATAAACGCTTCATAAGAAATACCTTATTCAAAGCAGAAGGCTTTTCATATAACTTTTCTAGGGTTTCAATCAACTCTTGAGTTGTCTTTTCTTTTGTAATATTGAATGCCACTGTTTGTGCTAGGCACAAGCGAATACTGCCAAGAGCCTT
>VDFB02356105.1:0-15174 GCA_007258455.2 Sequoia sempervirens
TGGGTCAATTTCAAAGGATGGATTGTTTGGAAAGGGTTCTTGAATGTTTTCCTTAGGCATGGGTATTGGTTTAAGATTCTCTTGATCTTCAAATGAATTTGGAACAAGTGTTGAATTAAGGATTTCTTCAATATTGACAACCATGAGGTTAAATGATGTCAATATTTATTAGAAAGGACCATTGCTAAACTTGGGTGGAATATTTTGATCATGCTTGGGAATAAATTCTTGAGATATGTCATCTTGCTCATTGGATGATGTAGATACATTGTTCACATGATCATTGGTAGATGGATCTTAGGTGTTATCCTCAACAATTGAGGTAGAGATCTTGTCAGTGTTTTCAACCATGAGATCAAATGAAGTTGAGATTTTTTGAAATGGATCATTGTTAAACATTGATTGATTATCTTGATCATGCTTTGAAAAAGTATCTATGTCCTCTAGCTCATCATGTGAGGTATAAACATTATCCATATGATTATTGGTGGGTGGGCTTTGATCATTTTCTTCAACATTTGAGGTTGAGATATTGTCAATGTTATCATTAGGGGTTGAACCTTGAATCTTTTCTTAAATAGTTATTTCTCCTTGATGAATAAGGTCTTGGATGAGATTTTTGAGTTTAATATAGTTTGATGTGTCATGACCTTTTTCTCTATGGTATTTATAATAGGTGTTATCATCATACCTTGGATGTTTGAAAATAGGTTCTTAATCACCTAATGATTTTGGAAGTGTGATAAGTTTAGCATGGACTAATGTGATTAACACCACCTCAATTGGCTCCCCCAAAGAAGTGTATTCATGTATTTTTTTTGTGGGATGGTAACAATTATTGTTGTTGTGATGATTGTTGGTGTTGATGATATGTCATATTTTTATTTTGTAAGAATGGATTTTATTGTTGATGTTGTGGTTATTGATATGTAATTTCTTGATGTTGAACGTGTTGTTGATGTTATGCCATGTTTTCATGATCATCAAGATGTTGTTGATATTGTGACTCACTGTTTTAATAGTTTCATTGGCAGATTTGTGAGTATTGATATTGATTAAAATCTGACATGTGATAAAGTATTCCAAAATATTGAATAGGGACACCCATAGTTTCTATGTTGTTGTAGCTAGTAGGATTTGATGACTCCATGGGTGTATAGAGTGGAACAGGATTCAAGTAATAGAGTGGAATTGACATGTTTTTGTTGAGTTTGATGACCAAGTTTGATTTTGGATTTTTGGATCATGTTTAAGAATGACAATATTTTGGTAGTCAACCCTATATTGAGGAGATGAGTGGATTTTAGATGTTTGAAAAATGGCGTTATGTTTTTTATTCTCAACCCTACGATGAAGGTGTGAGTGGATTTTTTTGTATGTTTAAAGATGATGCTTAGTCTATGGACACAAGGATAGACAAGATTTGATTAATGTTTGCTAAGTCTCAAAAGATGTTGATAAAGGATATGCTGATTTTTCTACTTGAACTCGGCTCGTGAGTATAAGTAAGAGATCATGATAGTAATCTAGTAACTTAGGGAGATGATATTGTCCACTAAATTTGACAAGATCGCAAGATAGATCTGATTTGATAAAGACTAGTTGGATAATGAAGTTTGATATCTTGTTTTTATGTCCAATATTTTTTATAAGGTCTAATGTGGATCTGATTGTGATGTTTTCATAATAACTAAGTAGGATTTAATGACAATTTTTTAGGTCAATTTTGATAAGTTTGAGATAAGAAATAATGCAATAGCGGTGGATTTTTCAAACAACTGCGGTAGAATCTAAGACAGTGGCAATATTTTTAAATGTAGTAATGGTAGAAATGATAGTAACTTGACTCTATTTTATTTTTTAATTGGAAGAATAGAAAAAAAACATGTTTCACAATAGCAACTAGAATTTAAGGCAATAGTGACCCTATTTCCTAACTGTTGTGACTCTATTTCTTGATTTTCAATTTGAGGACAGTTTTGACAAATTTTGTAATTTTGAAAGTTAAACTATGATGTTGAAAGTGATTTACAAGTGATAAATATAGTAGAAAGAGTATGTAATAATTGACTCAAATGGTAGGGGGGTATTACGCAAACCTTCTTCAATAAGGTTCACTAGTCTAGCTTGAACAAGATTAATCAATTACAACCTAAGGAGTAAAGGTACGTTTCTTCACAGTAAGCTTACCTCACCCTCGTAAGAGTGATGTAATTTATTTCTAATGGAGGGGTTGAATAGGACATACCAAGGCCATGTACCACCTTGATACTCCTAGAATTTTGTAAGAGAATGAACTCTTAAGCCTTACGCCTCAACCATAGACTAGACATGGTAAGTAACTTTTGGGAATATAATGTTATTCCAGTGCACTACTTTAAAGAATCATTTTAGAAAACTTGGATTGGCCTCTAGATACAAAGGTTTTTAATGACACTATGAACACCATAGGTATACTTCAAATAGGAGACACTAAAGTCTCTACCTTCCCCTAAGAAACCTATTCATTTGCATGAGAGTAGGCTCTCAAGGTATAACATTTGCATATTTATGCTACTTAATTTGGTTTTCGCATACTTTATATAGCCTTCCGGTAAACGTGCTTTATTACGCCAAGAGTGGAAGAGTTTGGAATTATAGAAATGCAGATAGTGCAAGACTCGCTACTTCTATGCAATGTGTTACAATATTTACTTGATTTGGCACTTACATCCTCCTTTTGAATCATGGAGGCAATGGGAGGTAGTACATCTACAGGCTTACAGGCGTCATATTAAATAACATAGTCAATTTATGTACGTAGGTCTGTTAGACCCATTATGCCACTAAAGAATGCCTCTCAGTGTAACAATACATGTGCTTTAGCATACTTGTTGCTAAATGGTGGTAGATAGATTTTGGATAATAGATCTATGATTTTTGTTCACTATGTTTTCTTCATTGCAAAACTCAAGGCTTCCATAGTATATTTACCAAGTTATTCCCTTAAACATGCAAGGACAAGTTTGATGTCTAAGTAACTGATTTTTAAAGATCTATGTAAAATTTGATGAACAAACCTGAATTTGTCTATAGAAGAATAGAACCATGGCCATCCAAGCAATTCAAAATACCTATGTGAAATTGCTTAATTTTTGTTCTCTATGGTTTAGGCACACATTAGGAGGATATGAAGGAGTCTAATGAAGAAATGTAAAGCAGTGTAGTATAAATCACAATCTAATATTCTGATAGAAATGAAACATACCTCTGTAATATGTACTTCTCTATTCTGCAATATACACTTCTCTCTCCCAATCACTTTCTGCCAACCTTGCTAGTAGTAATAAAAATCACTATTCTCCATTTTCCTTTCCATTGACACTGAATGAACAAAATAGAGAAAAAAAAATGAATTGAAAGTGCATAGAAAAATACATCCTTCTCTTCTTATGATGACTCTTATTACACTAGGAGTGGAAGAGTTTGGCGTTATATAAATACTAACAATACAAGCCATGTGATGTGTTACAATCTTTACTTGAACTGGCATGTACACCCCTATTTTGAATCATGGTGGTAATGGAGGTAGTACATCTATGGGATTATAGGCACCATATTAAATAGCATAGTCAATTTATTTACATGGGTCTATTAGACCTATTATGCCAGGTGACAAATGGTAAAATTAGAAAAATGTAGCTAGATTTGTAACTTTGTAAGGAAATATAAATCATAATTTTTTTTATTTTTTACGATCAATCCAAGAAAACAATGATAGATATATTTTGAAACAAGACCTATGCTTCAATGTACTTGTTGCTAAATAGTGGTAGACAGATTTTGGATAATAGCTCTGTCATTGGTGTTCACTGTGTTTTCTTCATTACAGAACTCAAGGCTTCCACAGTATACTTACCAAGCTATTCCCTTAAACATGCAAGGATGGGTTTGATGTATGAGAAAATTATTTTTAAAGATCTCTATAATCTTTGATGAATAAGCCTAATTTTTTCTATAGAATAATAGAAACATGGCCATCCAAGCAATTCAAAATACCTGTGTAAAATCGCTTAATTTTCATTCTTTACAGTTCATGCACACATTAGGAGGATATGAAGGAGGCTAATGAAGAAATGTAAAGTAGTGTAGTATAAATCACAATCTAACAACCTGATAGCAACAAAATATACCTTTGTAATATGTAGTACTTCTCTTTGATTCTGCAATCTACACTTCTCTCCCAATCCCTTTCCATCAACCTTGCTAGCAGCAATAGAAATCACTATTCTCCCTTTTCCTTTCCACTGAAACTGAATGTACAAAATAGAGAAAACAAAATTAACTAAAAGTGCATAGCAAAATACATCCTTATCTTCTTAAGGTCACTCTTATTACACCAGGAGTGGAAGATGTTGGCATTACAAAAATGTTGATAGTGCAAGACTCACTACTTCCATGTGATGTGTTACAATATTTACTTGAGTTGGAACGTACATCCCCATTTTGAATCATGGTGGCAATGGGAGGCAGTATGTCTACAAGCCTACAAGCTTATAGGCATCATGTTAAATAACATAGTCAATTTATTTACACAGGTCTATTAGACCCATTATGCCACTAAATAACACCTCTCGGCATAACAAGACCTACACTTCAATGTACTTGATGCTAAATAGTGGAAGATAGATTTAGATAATAGCTCTATGATTGGTGTTCACTATGTTTTCTTCATCGTAGAACTCAAGGCTTCCACAATATATTTACCAAGCTATTCCCTTAAACATGCAAGGACAAGTTTGATGTCTAAGCAACTGAATTTTAAAGATCTATGTAAACTTTCATGACTAAACCTAGATTTTTCCATAGAAGAATAGAAACATGGTCATCCAAGTAATGGGTAAAAGCAAAAACTTGTGTCACACTTTATAAAGGAATCGGCCAATAGCAAAAAAACATTTGAACTTCAACCGCATAAAAGTGGTCTTTATGTTTTGAATTTCAAAATGATGCAAACTAATGAAAGGTAGAAATATTGATGAAGTTTAATCCTGTATTTTTTCATATTTTTTAAAAATTATTTTGATTATTTTTTTATGTATTTAAGAGTTGATTTTGGAATGCTAGAAATTTAAGGAAAAAGTGGCATTCACTTGATGTCAAGAAACAAATAGAAAAAAACTTCATTTTCCCCTGATTTTTTTCCTCCAAATAGGTAACTTCAATATCTAGTGCATGGAAAAAGAAATTGAAATTTTGATGTGTATTTTTCTTGTAATAACATTTTAAAGTTAAACTTGTCAGAATTTGATAGTTTTCATTGGACATCAACTATTGTTTTTTTTAATCATTTAAAAAAAAAAAATTATACCCTTTTGAAGAAGACTCTCTCCTAGTGCACCATATATTTTTTAAATTTTTTTAATAATTTTACTATTTTTTTTTTAATTTCTAATCAGCCTTTTTTAACTTTGAAAACCTACTTGCATTATTTTAAAAATAAAAATATTAAAACTAATCAAAATATTAAAAAAATTACATATTTGGATTCACCACTCTGAGCTCTACAAAAGGGTATTTTTTCTCCTTTTTTTAAACATCATTCTGATTGAAGAAATACTTAGTTGAAGTTGAAAGTTTCAAAAAAATTATGAAAAAACTGAGTTGGCTACCAACTAAGATGCCACATAGAAAGTTTCAGTAGAAAGGGTTTCAACCGAAACCCTTTCTACCTAAACTCTCACATAAACTAAGCCACATTTCGATGTGACAAAGCAAAAAAATCTTTTTTTCAAAATTATGAGTTTCGAGCAAAAGGGTTTCGCCCAAAACTCTATGTGCCACATATAGGCCACGTGGTTTTGGGCGAAACTATTTCAACCAAAACTGTTTAGGTCAAAATATTGTCACTCAAAACTATTTAGTTAGTTGAAAGTGTGACACAGCTTTGTGCTTTTACCCTAATTCAAAATACCTATGTGAAATTGTTTAATTTTTATTCTCTATAGTTCAAGCATGCATTGGGAGGATAAAAAGGAGGCTAACGAATAAATATAAAGCATTGTGGTATAAATCACAATCAAATTGTCTGATAGCAGCAAAACATACCTCTGTAATATGTATTTCTCTCCCAATCCCTTACCACCAACCTTGCTAGCAGTAATAGAAATCGTTATTCTCCCTTTTCCTTTCCACTAAAACTAAATGTACAAAACAAAGCAAAAAAGATGAACTGGAAGCACACCATAGAATACATCCTTCTCTTCTTACGGTAACTCTAATTACACCAAGTGTGGAAGAGTTTGGCATTACAAAAATGGTGGTAGTGCAAAACTCACTACTTCCATGCAATGTGTTGCAATCTTTACTTGAGTTGGCATGTATGTCCTCGTTTTGAATCATGGCGACAATGGGAGGTAGTACATCAATGGGCTTACAAGCATCATACAAATAACATAGTCAATTTATTTACTTGGGTCTGTTAGACAAATTACGCCAGTGAAGAATGCCTCTCGACGTAACAAGACTTTTGTTTTAGTATACTTTTTAAATGGTGGTAGATAGATTTTGGATAATAGCTCTATGATCGGTGTTCACTATATTTTCTTCATCACATAACTCAAGGCTTCCACAGTATATTTACCAAGCTATTCCCTTAAACATGCAAGGAAAGGTTTGATATCTAAGCAACTGAATTTTAAATATCTATGTAAACTTTAATGACTAAACCTAAATTTGTTCATAGAAGAATAGAAACATGGTCATCCAATCAATATGAAATACTTGTGTGAAATTGCTTAATTTTCATTCTCTACAATTCAAGCATGCATTTGGAGGATATGAAGGAGGCTAATAAAGAAATGTAAAGTAGTGTACAGTAAAAATCACAATCTAACAGTCTGATAGTAGTGAAACATACCTTTGTAATATGTACTTCTCTCTTATTCTGCAATCTACACTTCTCTCTCCCAATCCCTTTCTACCAACCTTGCTAGCAGTAATAGAAATCACTATTATCCTCTTGATTTTTCACTAAAATTGAATGCATGAAATAAAGAAAACAAAATAAAATAAAATTGTATTGCAAAATACATCCTTCTCTTCTTATAGTGACTCTTATTACATTAGGAGTGGAAGAGTTTGGCATTGCAAAATGTTGATAGTTCAAGATTCACTACTTCCATGTGATGCATTACAATTGAGCTGGCATGTACGTCCTCATTTTGAATCATGGCAGCAATAGGAGGCAATGTGTCTATGGGCTTATAGGAATCATATTAAATAACGTAGTCAATTTGCGTACACGGGCCTATTAGACCCATTATGCCAGGTGACGGATGGTAAAAAAAAAAGCTAGATTTGTAACTTTGCAAGGTGATTAAATTAGAAAAAAAAATTATATGATTGAGCTGATAAAATAATGATAGATATATTTTGAAACAAGACTTTTGCTTTAGCATACTTGATGCTAAATGGTGGCAAATATATTTTGGATAATAGCTCTATGATTGGTGTTCACTATGTTTTCTTCATCACAAAACTCAAGGCTTCCACAATATATTTACCAAGCTATTCCCTTAAACATGCAAGGACAAGTTTGATGTATGAGCAACTGAATTTTAAAGATCTATGTAAAATTTGGTGACTAAACCTAAATTTTTCCATAGAAGAATAGAAACATGTCCATCCAAGCAATTTGAAATACCTGTGTGAAATCACTTAATTTCCATTCTCTACGGTTCAGGCATGCATTGGGAGGATATGAAGGCTCAGGCTAACAAAGAAATGTAAATCAATGCAGTATAAAGTCATAATGTAATAGTTTGATAGCAATAGAACATACCTATGTAATATGTACATCTCTTTGATTCCACAATCTACACTTCTCTCTCCTAATCCCTTTTCGACAACCTTGCTAGAAACAATAGAAATCACTATTCTCCTTTTTCCTTTCCACTGAAACTGAATGCACGAAATAGAGAAAATAAAATGAACTAAAAACACACAGCAAAATATGTCCTATTCTTACGGTGACTCTTATTACACTGGGAGTGGAAGAGCTTGGCGTTATAGAAATACTGGCAGTGCAAGACTCACTACTTCCATGTGATGTGTTACAATCTTTACTTGAAGTGGCATGTACATCCTCATTTTGAATCATGGCAGCAATGGAAGGCAGTTGTTTATGGGATTACAAGTGTCATATTAAATAACATAGTCAATTTATTTACATTGGTCTGTTAGACCCATTATGCCACTAAAGAACACCTCTCGATGTAACAAGACTTGTGCTTTAGTGTACTTGTTGCTTAATGGTGGCAGACATATTTTGGAAAATAGCTCTGTGATTGGTGTTCACTATGTTTTCTTCATCACAGAAATCAAGGCTTCCACAGTATATCTACCAAGCTATTCCTTTAAACATGCAAGGACAGGTTTGATGTCTGAGCAACTGACTTTGAAAGATCTATGTAATATTTGATGACTAAACCTAAATTTATCTGTAGAAGAATAGAAACATGGACATCCAAACAATTCAAAATACCTATGTGAAATCACTTAATTTTCATTCTCTATGGTTCAAGTATGCATTGGGAGGATATGAAGGAGGCTAACGAAGAAATGTAAAGTAGTGCAGTATAAATCACAATCTAACAATTTGATTAACAGTGAAACATACCTCTGTAATATTTACTTCTCTGATTTTACAATTTACACTTCTCTCTCCCAATCCCTTTTCACCAACCTTGCTAGCAGTAATAGAAATCACTATTCTCCCTCTATCTTTCCACTGAATGCATGAAATAGAGCAAACAAAATGAATTGAAAGCGCACAATAGAATACATCCTTCTCTTCTTACGGTGACTCTTATTACGTCGAGAGTGGAAGAGTTTGGTATTACAGAAATGTTGACAGTGCAAGACACACTACTTCCATGCGATATGCTACAATCTTAACTTGGGTTGGCACATACATCTAGGTGATACCACAAAGTTGGTTTACAATTTCGGGATATTCTAATTTTTGTTGAAATCACATATTTTTAGAAAATATAATGATTTAAGCCTTAAAAAGTTCCATTTAAAGCATTCCAATTGAAGAGGGTTTGATCAAACTACCTTAGATCAAACCCCCTTGGATAGAACCCTGCTAGTTTTAAACCATACCTATAATGGAGTCTCCTTTACACCTATCAAAATGTTGATAAAAAACCACTTTTGATTTACCTTTTGGGGGATCAAATGAATTCATTTAAAATTTATTTTTGTAAGCATGTAGTCCTTATTATAAGCTTCCCAAAAAGTATAATTTTAAATAATTTAATTTTATTATTATATTTATTTTTTATTTCTTGTGAATTTAGGTTTTTCAGCAAAATCAAGTTCTTTGTTCTGCACATGTGGAAAAATAGAAGATTATCAAAAAATTGAAAAATATGAGTGGACCAGATATTGAAGTCCTTAATCCAACGTAAAAAGAAAAATGAATACGATACATACAAAAAGTTGTGTTATACGGTCGCCTATGTCTAAATTGTAATTGGTTTGACTTTGAAACTTGATTAAGGAAAAAATATTCAATAAAACACTATGAAACCAATTGGAAGCACTAGATATCATAGTCACAAATCTAAATTCAAAAAAATAGAATTTTATCCTTCATGGAAAAAAATTTATGTTATATGGTGAGCATCACTCCTTAAAATGGTGTTTACTAAAAAACTAGTTTTCAAAGGAGATGGAAAAAGGAAGTGCAATATGATTCCAAAAAATTTGAAAAAATATATTTAGAAGCTACATGAAAAAATGTCACAAATCATTAGTTTTCATCATCTTCAAATTCCCCGGTTTAGTCGCTATAGGTGCCCAAAAGTGAAGTTTTAGTTAGAAAAATCGTTCAGTGTCCAATTTGGCCAAAATTGTAAACCACTATTGTGGGATCACCCATCCTCGGTTTGAATCATGGTGAAAATGGGAGGCACTATGTCTACGGACTTATAGGCATTATATTAAATAACATAGTCAATTTATGTAAACAATTCTGTTAGACCCATTATGCCACTAAAGAATGCCTCTCAACGTAAAATGACCCATGCTTCAGTTTACTTGTTGCTAAATGGTGGCAGACATATTTTGGATAATATCTCTTTGATTGGTGTTCACTATGTTTTCTTCATTGTAAAACTCAAGGCTTCCATAGTATATTTACCATTGAGCTATTCCCTTAAACATGTAAGGACATGTTTGATGTCTGAGCAACTAACTTTTAAAGATCTATGTAAACTTTGATGACTAAACCTAAATTTGTCTATAGAAGAATAGAAACATGGTCATCCAAGCAATTCAAAATGCCTATGTGAAATTGCTTAATTTACATTCACTATGGTTTTGGCACGCATTGAGAGGATATGAAGGAGGCTAACAAAGAAATGTAAAGCAATGTAGTATAAATCACTTGATCTAACAGTTTGATAGTAGCAAAACATACCTTTGTAATATGTACTTCTCTATGATTCTACATTCTACAAGTTTCTCTCTCCCAATCCCTTTTCACCAACCTTACAAGCAGCAATTTAGAAATCACTATTCTCCCTTTTCCTTTCCATTGAGACTGAATACACGAAACAAAGAAAACAAAATGAACTGAAACATACAATAGAATACATCCTTCTCTTCTTACGGTGACTCTTATTACGTCAGGAGTGGAAGATTTTGGCGTTGTAACACAAATGCTAACAGTGCAAGACTCACTACTTTCATAAGATGCATTACAATCTTTACTTGAGCTATCATGTATGTCCATGTTTTGAATCATGGCGAAAATGGGAGGTAGTACGTCTACGAGTTTATAGGCATCATATTAAATAACATATTCAATTTATGTACACGGGTCTGTTAGACCCATTATACCACTAAAGAACACTTCTCAACGTAATTAGAATTCTAAATGATGTTGCTATGCTAATATGTGAATAAATTAAATTTTATGACATAATTTTGAAATGAATAAAGAATTTCCTTAAATATAACAACTTAAAACACAAATCTATACTAAACTAGCACTTGCACCAAAAGGAGGTGCAATGGCTATGCCGATTATAATTTATATAGAATATCCTACAAATTTGACAAGAGGGCTATAAGTGAATTTATAAGTACTTTATTAAAAATTGATACAACATCAAAAATGTCTACACTAATCTTAATTTTTTAGTCCAAAATGTGAAGCACATTTACAAATAAAAATGATTTCCAAATCCAAATACATTTTATAGTGTAGAAAAATGTATCCCTTTACATTTTCACACTTGTTTGGGCCCGTGTGAACTAAATGGACTTAATTGTGTCTTATTTAGGGTGTTGTAAGGTTTTTTCTTACACTTTCACACTAATCTAGGGTTTTATTAATTAATTGGGTTTCTTTATGCTTTAATTGGCCTTATCCAAGGATAATCCTAACATACATCAATTGACCAATCATAATTCAGTGTTTTTGGATTGTATGGCCCATATTTAGTGATATGGGACTCATATGCCACCTTGGGCATATGGGTCCCACCTATGTTTCGAGGCCTAGATTTGAATTTAACATTAAACTAAGCATTTCTTGAAAAATGTGTCCCAAGCTTAGCCTAATGGGACTCATATGCCACAATTGGTGTATGAGTCCCGCTTAGATTAGACCTAAATTAAATTCAAATTCTTGGTGGGATTTTATTCTCCTAGATTTGATGTCAGCTTGTAGTGTTATAATTTCGGGAAATTTGGCCCATAAACAAGTATAAATACAAGGTTATTTCATTCATTTTTCACCTACCATGTTGAACAAGCATCCTTTTAGAAAATTTGAGTTCACAAGAGCATTCAAGACTTTACAAGAGCATTCAAGAGCTGATTATCAAGTTTTTTAGAGTATTATTCAAGTATCAATCATCATGTCAAAGTCATCATGCATCATGTTTGTTTTTTAGCTAACATTTGTGATGTAGGGTTTCATGTTTCAAGAAAGCATTCAAGTCAAGATCCATACCATTCAAGAAAGAGTCAAGATCCGCATTCATGCTAACCATTTCATACATGTTTACAACATCTTATTCAAGGGTTTGGTGAGTTGCAACATTGCATATTTGTTCATTCATCATTATTTCTTTCTATTTGATTTCATTTCAAGGTTTGATTACCAAAATAGGGTTTGACCAAGGCAAACCCATTTCTACTAACAAAACAAAATTTTCCCTCTTTAGTGTGTTATTTATAGATCTAGGTTGAAGATACAATGGAGAGAAATATTGGAAGTTTTCAAGTCTACAAAGTTGTCAGAGTTGTCACCTTGTTTACAAGATCACTAAGAGACACCTACAAAGCAAGATTTAGCATTTCAGATCCGAAAATCTGGATTGGAAGGAAGAGTAGAGATAGAAGAGTAGATTCAGACTTTGACCCCCCAAAAAATTTGAACATGACTAATACACCACTTATGGCGTATGAGTCCCAGTACAGGGATTTTTTCAGATTTCAAGAGTTTCAGACTTATCACTGTCAAATTTATGTTCCTTCTTAGAAACCCTAATCTGGGACTAAATCACCCAACCTAGCATATAATTCCTAGTGAGCATTAAGATCAACATTTTCATCATTTCAGACCTTGTTATGAGCTTCTACAGGTTTCCAGGTGCACCTCTATGTTTTCTTAGTTTATTATTTTAATTTGCATTCATTTCTAGGTCATTCATTTGAGTTTTGCATAGCATTAGATTTTATCATTAGATATTGCATGTTACTTGTCTTTCAAAGCCCTATATTGGTGGTGAACCTCTTTTTGGTTTCTAAACATACCCTAGGACAGCCTATTGTAGATCTCTTTCTCTCAAACTATCATTGGATTGAGATCTCTAAGGTATCCTTGAGTGAAACTTGAGTGAAATAGGTCCTCCTAGTTATACCTATCAAAAAGAAAGAACCCTTATTTTCCATGTTTCATTTTTATGAACCTGCCCTTTAGAACACCTTATTTCTGATTTGGAGTGCATTATAATCCTATTTCGAGCTTGCATTAACTTTGCATTAGGTTTTTCATTAGTTAATTTGCATCTAGGGTTTCTAAATTATGCATTAGTGAAAGTGCATATAGGTTGCATTTTACCTCTTGCATCATTGAAATTCACTTGAAATTTGCACTTGCACTTAGTCTAGACATCATCCAAAATAGAAAACATAACATTCACACAATTTTTTTTTTGAAAACAGTGCAAAACCCTGTCACGGGACTCATGGGCCCCTCGTGATTTAGTCCGGTCACGAGAATAGTTTTTCACGGTTCTAGAGTAATTCCCGTGGCCGGACTATTTTCGAAACATTTGAATCCACGAAAAGAGCAGTTGGGACTCATATGCTTGCTAGGAGATTTAGTCCTATTCCCATGTTTTAAACTACATTTTTCCAGCATTAAAAACTATGTTTCTATGTTTTTGTTTGTTGTTTGTAGTTATTTTTTCTAGTTTTTAGATTTTCTATTTCATTCATTTCATTGCATCTAGCTTGATTTTGTTCATTTTATCAATTGCATAATTTCAAAGTTGCATTTGCACATTTAACTCTAGGTTGGTGTATTACATTCCATCATGGATATGTGCTTTGGTAAGCTTTGGATGTTCTTGAAGTCATTAGTTGATATGTCAAGTTGTACTTTTGGAAATGACCCTAATGAAATTGAACTTACTCGTTCTCACTCAACTCCTAATGCATGTCCTCCTCGTGATGTTGACATCATTGGAGAAGATGATGACATCATGAACAACTTCCTAAATGATTGCCTTCACAACCTTCAGACTAATGTGCATCCTTTTACCCTTTTATGAAACAACTATTTCCCCCTACCATCCCATCACTTGAGATGTTTGGATTTTTACATCCTGAAATTGAGATACAAGCTGAGCCTAAGTTCCCTACAATAGGTGAACCTAGTTGGACTCTAATCAAGCAAACATTCAACCATTCTATGTTAACAAGGTAACAAACACTCCCATCAACCTAGAAGAGACATATGGAAAAGGATTTACAATCTTAAGCAAACAAGGATGTGATACAAGTGAGCATGAAATTCACCAAGTTTTAAAACAAATACCAACTGAAGATACCAAAGGGTTAGGATATCAAAACCCTCCTCCCAACATAAGTATCCTTCTTCCTAATGAACAACCAATTCCTCATATCAAAGATAAGGATGATAGGATTGTCTTATGTCCCCCTCCTTAGCATATAACACAAGCTGTTGGTGCATCTAGAAAGCAACGAAGGCCTTACAAACTAAAGAAACTACAATTCCCTTATCCACCATCTACAACTGAAAGACATTTACATATACTTCTACACAAAGGACTGATTACATTACCACCTATACTTGAGAAGATTGAAAACCAAATCCTAAGAATACAAACACATCACATTGTTGATATCATAGAATTATTAGACATAGTACTGATGAGTGTCATGCTTTAAAATAAATATTTAAAAAGTTTGATATCATAGAAATAACTAGTTCCTTAAAGCATGTCCTTTCACTCCTTGTTATGTAATAGTTGTAGGATCATCGCATTCTCACTATTACATGTCTTACATTCATTGCAAATCATTTCAAAATGCAAGGAGCCCTTTCCCATCACCTATCTCGGCTCATTCTTGTCTTGCACATAGTGGGGCAAGAATTAGATAGCCCTATCCTAGTAACACATTTTTTGTTGTCCCTTTGGCTAGTTTTCCACCTTCCATATATGATGAACATGATTGGGATGCAGAAGACCTGCTAATAGGTTGAATCGCATGTGCCTTACTGGTATTTTGCATTGTTTCTTTTTCATGTTTCTTTATGCGATTACATGTGTGTAATTTGATCTCCTCGTACAGTTATGTTTGATGTATTTCTCTCTTTGTGTATTCCTCTATTTGTATCTAAATTCTTCTATATGTCGTAAGAATTTTATCTTTTCATTTGTCTTGTTTTTTCCTTTTTTAGGGGATGACACAAGGCATCAAAATTTTATTAGGTCTCTTCTTCCATGTTGACCCGAAAGTATTTTTCTTTGTTTTAACTCTCTTTGTTTCATTCTTCCTATTACATGAGTATTTGGGGAATGAAGACAATTCTGATCTCTGTAATAACATTGTAGCAAAGACATATTGACCCTAAATCCATGG
>VDFB02356106.1:0-27295 GCA_007258455.2 Sequoia sempervirens
TCAAACTCATTGACCCATATTTCATGGGTGTTGGTTCTCATGAACCCATCTCTCATGAGAATGAATGGCCCACTTAGCACTCATTGCATCTAGGTAATTCTCATAGGGGTGAAACATAAAAACTTCTTGAGAGGTCACCAATCCCAATACTACTGTGACTTAAGTGTACTTAACCATGGATTTTCTCGCAAGGTCAAGCCCACTTATCTTTATACCCCATTTTCAAAACCTTTAGAGATTTTTGTGTCTTATGGATCATTCATCATAGAGCCCCTTTAGCTCTTCAATTGATAAGTGAGAGGTATTTTTTATAGTGTGTCAAGTTATTATATTAATGTTAGGATTCAACTATATAGTTTTTCAAACTCATTGACCTATATTTCATGAGTAATGGTTCACATGAATCCATATCTCATGAGAATTAATGGCGCACTTAGCACTCATTGCATCTAAGTGATGCTTATAGGGGTTAAGCATTAAGACTTCCTAGGTCACCTATCCCATTATTACTCTAACTCAAATGTTCTTAACCATGAAGATTCTCCCAAGGTCAAGCCCACTTAGCTTGCTGCCACATTTGTAAAAAAATAATATTTTTTCATTATAAACCATTCATCATAGAGTTACTTTAGCTTATAAATTTATAATTGGGAGGTATTTTGAATGATAGAGTGTCAAGTTATGATATTAATATCGAGATTCAACTGCATAGTATTTGAGTCAAACTCATTTTCCCATATTTCATTAGTAGTGGTTCACATCAACCCATCTCTCATTGGAATGAATGGTCCACTTAGCACTCATTGCTTCTAGGTGATGCTCATAGGGGTGAAGCATTGACACTTCTTAAGAGGTCACCCATCCCAATACTAGTTTGAGTCAAGAACACTTAATTGTGGAGTTTCCCCAAAGTTCAAGCCCAATTATCTTGCTACCTCATTTGTAAAAATGTAAGCAAGTTTTGTGCCTTATTAATCATTCATAATAGAACCCCTTTAGCTTATCCATTCATAAGTGGGAGGTATTTTTTGTAATGTGTCAAGTTATGATATTATAATCAAGATTCAACTACATAGTATTTTAGTCAAACTCATTGAACCATATTTCACATGAACTCATCTCTCATGAGAATGAATTTCTCACTTAGCACTCATTGCATCTAGGTGATGCTCATAGGGGTGAAGCATTAGGACTTCCTAGGAGGTCAACCATCCCATGCTACTTTGACTCAAGCATGCTTAACTATGTTGTTTACACCAAATTCAAGCCCACTTAGTTTGCTACCCCATTTGCAAAACCTTCAAAAATAGGTTGACTTTATGAACCATTAATCATAGATCCCCTTTAGCTCATTAATTGATAAGTGGGAGGTATTTTATGTATTGTGTCAAGTTATGATATTATTGTCAAGATTCAATTGCATAGTTTTTGAGTCAAACTCATTGACCCATATTTCATTAGTATTGGTTCACATGAACCCATCCTGCATGAGAATGGATGGTCCACTTAGAACTCATTGCATTTAGGTGGTGTTTACAAGGATGAAGCATTAGGACTTCCTGATAGATCACCCATCCATTGTACTAATCTAACTCAAGGGCACTTAACCGTGGAGTTTCCCCCAAGGTCAATCTCACTTAGCTTTCTACCCCATTGTAAAACCACCAACAAGTGTTGTGTCTTTTGAGCCATTAATCATAGAGCCACTAATCATGAGTCACTACTCATGAATAATGGTTCAATGATTTTGATTGAGTAAATATATGTTAGATGCACAAAACAACTGAGAGGGGGGTGAATCAATTGTATACTTTTAAAACATGAAAAACCCTCATTAGCATTCAGATATGCATTAGTTCTTAAACCAGGTTATTTACCACTAAACCCTTAACATGCATTAAAAAAATGTAAACATCTAAAGTAGTAATGCAAAGACATCAAACACATAGAAACACCAGATTTACGTGGAAAACCCAAGAAGGAAAAAACCACGGTAATGATTAGCTCACTAATATATGAATTACAACACTAAATACAATAAGGCTCACTACCCAAAAAGATAGAGAAAGGTTCGTTGTCGATGGTTCACTTCCAAAAGAAAGAAGAAAGAATGGGTGGCTCACTGCCAATTTGAACTGCTAACAATGCATCTCTCATATGCCGAAGGTATAGTTCCACTGAAGCACAAACAACTCATCAAACATACTAAAATGTAGACACCTTCTGCTTACTACATTAGGAATTCATAGGCATTAAGGATCACACTTAGATATTCACACTTGATCAATTTCACATAACACACACTTCACACTCAATCCACACAACAATTATGCTTGCAATTATACCCTTCATGGCCTAAAACAATCTCAAAGAAGTCAACCTTAAGGAAATGTATACACCTCTACCATGCAACATTAAATAGGTCAGCACCAAACACTTCCACAATATAAAGAAGTGAAGCCAAAACAAACCACTACTTAATTCGGACCCAAATCTACTCAAACACACTTATCAACACTTCCTCAAACAACAATTATCCTCCGCAATCAGTGCTAGCATGCTAGGTCGGCCAAACCTGCACTAACACTAACAAGAGACTCCAAACAAACCTATAAAGATCCAAAAACATCTTGTGGACTATACAAAAACACTCCATAAAATCCATAAATCTTAGAATACTCCAACATTATCAAAATATACTGCACAACTATTGCAACCACTTGAAACTCGAGAACACCTTCATTCTATGCATCTAGACATACTGGCACAAACATCCAACACACTAGACAACCTTGCGAAATAAATCAGTGCCTGGAACTTCAAGAGAAGGTAGATACAAACATTACAAGCCTGTTCCCAAATCTGCAACACTATAAACTTCATTACAGAGAAATACAGAGCAATCTCATTTCTCTCAAACACCCTGTTTCACTAGACAAACATATTGTCAACCACATCTTCTGGATAGTAGTATGATCCAAAACATGAAACTTTGAATATCACCTTTGAACACCTCTTATCATCACATCCAAACGGTATGGTCACATCTTCAACCATGAAGAAATGCAGAGAAAAACATTGGACACACTATGTCACACTAAACTCTCTTTTATTCATTTTTTCTCAAAAGCACTTGGAGACCAAACACCACAAACACCAACTCAACATCTGCAACACCTTTTCAACATATCAACCGCACAAGAGGTTGATATCCACAAGCACTTACTCATCATTGCTAAATTAGAGGTTGACATTTGTGACAATACTAATGACAACATAATGCAACCAACACACTTGCTTCCTCATGGGTTGACATCAATGACAACACAAGTTTCCAATAATATATAGTTGAATCCTCATATTAATGAGTAGTGATAAGTTTGTGGTAGATTTCTTATAACTAGGAGTATCGGCATAGTCAGTAACACAATAATTAAATAATTTTATTCTTGGTGCAAGAAGAATGAAATTCACAATAGATTAGCCTTTTAAATGTGCATTTGTCATTTTCAAATGTTCATATAGTTTTCTACAAAAAATATAGTAGGTTTTAAATAAATACCAATTGTAATAACAACTATTTTGATCACATTGCATTTCTTGGAGTTTTGTGCATACTTGTAATTAATCCTAGAATATAGTTAGTTTGAACAATGAAGCAAACTTGATTCATTTGTAACAAGTAATTCATCTATATATGACATACATATAAATTTTAGTCAAAAGACTAGGTCAAGACCCTCCAAATAATGATGATTACTCCATCCTTATTTTATAAGAGTATTAAGGTATATGACTATCACAAACTTAGTAGGTATATATATATATTTTTTTAGTAGGTAGTCATCTACTAAGTATATAGTCAAAGAAACTCTCTAAGAAATCATTGATCTATCATTTCTAGGCTTGTTTTCCAAATAATTTATTAGGGTGATAACCACCCAATACAAATTGGTGTGTTATAACAATAAAAGAAATTAGAAGGGTAAATTATTGGTATAATGCAATAGAGTTGAAATAATTGTTACTATCATCCACAAATGCTCCATAGGTCATTAATGAGGGTACTCATTAATTATTTTTGTGGGAATATAAGTTGTACTATAATTTATTAACCTATATGATTAGTTGTGTGACATGAAATTAATATAGGTGAAATGATTTGGTTTTAGGTAAATTTTATCAATTAGTTGTATTTAATTATTATAAATTTGTGTACAACTAACTATATTTTCTTGTAAAAGGTGGAGGAACAAAATTTCATGATAAAATTCCTTACTAGTGTGGATTGGATGATATTGTATAAAGACATAAGGTCTAATGCAAATTGAGTTTATATGTATAAGAAAACAAATAAATGTTAGGCATTCAATGTAACATTGCCAAGTAATTTCTTTTAACTGAGCTTTATTGCATTTTAAATTTTATTGTTTAGAATGTATCCTAACAAACAACTCAACATACATAAAATACCATGGATTCTTTAATGTAGATAAGAAATAATTATTCCTTGATGTAAATAATGGAGAATTCTAAAGTCTATAAGATATCTCAAGAACTCACAATAAGATCCACAATGGAGAGTCTAACATGTCATCCTTGTGAGAAAGCTACATATGATTCAAATGGAATTAAGAGGGCTCCCAAATAACATTTCTTAACTCAAAAAGTTGACATTATAGAGGATGATAAACTATCCAATGTTTTTTTAGGAAAGGCCTCCCAATTACTTAGGTGATTTAAGGTGAACTCTTTTTCCTAAAAAACACTTAAGAAACTAATTAATATTCAAACTTTGAATATAAAGGTTAAATGATCAATCAATAAGTAAAATTTTTGAGAGGGCTCATGGTAAGATATGGTAATTTTTAGTTCTTGTTATGAGACTATAATAGTATGTCCAATGGTGTGTGATGAAAGGTTGAGTCCTTCAAGTTTAGGTGGTTAATCTCATAAAAATACAAAAAATCATATGAAATGATTTAGTCCATGCTATGATTCTCTTAATCATATTGTTGGCATGAAAGATCATATCCTACTCTAGTGGGGTGGGCATCCATCATTGGTTTTTTTATTAGTTCATTGACTTGAACTATAATGACATAAAAAAGCCTCATTGCTACGCCCTTAATATTAGTGTACGTCGGGTTATGAATAGTTGGCTTGTGGCTATCTTAACTCTCTATTAAGTCATATTATCATTAGTATATTGTTATTTAGTTGTTTAGGTCGGCCTAAGACTTATATAGGTGTGTCTAAGTCGGCCTAGGTGATGTCCTAGGCATAAATAGGTATATATAAGAGGTTGTGACTCTTATTTCGTCATCAAGTTGTGAAGTGTGTTCTCATTAGAGATATTTGGAGGTTTTACCCCTCGAAGTGGCTTGTTATTCTCATTTATTATCAAGTATTTGCAGAATATTTCATATCATATTCTTTTATTGTGCAAGTTATTTCATAACAAGTGTTATCAAAGCATGATCTTGGCATCGTAGAGGCAAGGTTTTTTCTCAATTTTGGAGGCAATTTTGAGAAGAGCATATCTTTCATATTTTAGTGAATTTTTTTCTAATTTTTAAAGAGTTTTTGAAGAACATATTAAAGAAGCTACGGTACACATTTCAAAAGAATTGGAGTAGAATTAAGCGAATTATTGCAAAATTAGGGTTTCTACACATTGTTTTTGGAATCTACATATCTCGCACATATTGTCGAATTTGAGTCTTATTTTTATTGGGTTTTTGAAGAAATACTAAATAAGATTACAGTAAAAACATTGGAGGAATTGGAGCATAAATAAGAAAGTTATTGAAAAATTAAAATTTTCACAATTATCACTCTCCACGCTGCAAATTTGCTTATTTCTTGGAGATTTTTCTAGGTGAGATCTATTTTTTCCCTAGTAAGTTACAGTAAAATTTTTAGAGAATTTAAGTTTCATTTTTGTGATTTATTTTAAAATTAGTGTTTCCATCATGACAGGGCCTGCAACAAGGGGCAAAAAGAATGTTGTCACTCCGGGGAAGACTCCTAATAAGGATGGGGTAACAATAGAGAATATTAATCCTAATGAGGAAATAAATAAGGTCAAGGAAGAAATTTTCTCAATGAATATGGATATGTGTGACCTAAGAGGAGATATATCAGACATACGAAACATGTTAAGCACCTACATGGTTGAACCAAGAAAGGAGTTCTCAAGCGACCAAGGTGAAAATTATAGGTCAGCTACCATTGAAACAAGCTTTAGTACTCCTATGGGATCTAGGACTTTATTTCCAAAAGTGGATATGCGCAAGTTCGATGGCAAGGATCCTCTAACATGGATACACCAAATGGAGAATTTTTTTGAAGTACACCAAATCCCAAATGGACAAAAGGTCATGATGGCTTCCCTATATCTAGAACCAGATCAATTCATTTGGTATCATTGGATTTGCACTCATCGAAGGAAAAATGGGCTCTCCATCTCATGGTCAACTTTTATAGAGGAACTGCAAGCACAATATAGCAATAGCATGACAAACAACTTCTTCAGCCAGCTGGCTAAACTTCAACAAACAAGATCAGTTAAGGATTATATTCAGCAATTCCAAAATCTATCCTTAAGAGTGGATACAATTATAGAGGAAAAATTGAATGATTTATTCTTGGGGCGTCTCAATGATCACATTCAACATGAGGTACGCATGTTTAGCCCTAGCTCCATAAATGAGTCTTTTATCTTAGCACACATGGTAGAGGAGAAGTATTTGATTCCTAAGAAGCAAGGGATAATGTGACAAGAGAGAAAGGATATTCAACACAACCTACTAGGTTGACTCCACAAAAAATTGAGGAGAAAAGAGAAAAAGGGTTGTGTTTCAATTGTGATAGAAAATGCAGTCAAGGACATAAATGCAATGAAAAGAAATTGTTCGATATTGAAGGTCCAAGTGAGGAAGAAGAGGAGGAACCCATCCTAGAGGATGAAAGGGAGTCAAATGAGGAATCACATGATTCTCAACCAATCATTTCTTGTCATGCACTCTCAGGTTTCAGTGCTCCACAAACTCTCAAGGTGGTGGGGTTCTTAAAGAAGCATAAAGGTAACAGTGATCGCTAGGGTAGTACTCATAATTTCATCAACAAAAAGTTAGCTACTCGTCTAAATTGTTTTATATATCCAGCTCCAGAGTTTCAGGTTTTGATTACAGATGGTGGTACAGTTAATTGTTTAGGGAAGTGTCATAGCATTAAATTATCCATGGGAGATTATCAACTTGATACCCCAATGTATGCAATATCCATGGGTGCAGCAGATATTGTTTTGGGAGTACAATGGCTTACTACATTGGGAACGATTGAGATGAACTTCCAAGAACTATTCATGAGATTTCAATCAGAAGGAAGGTAGTAGAGCTAAGGGGGTTGAAGGAAAAATCCCCACAAATGGTAAGCTCTCATCAAATGCAAAATTTTCTTAAGAAAGGAGTGGATGGATTTGTGGCCCAACTATGTTCATTAGAAGTCTCTCAATCTAATTCTCCTACTCATCCTGATTTGCAAGCTATAATTGATTGTCACTCGGTTGTTCTGGGAGATATGCCTAAATGAATTCCTCCTAAAAGGGATCATGATCATGCCATACAGTTAGTTCCAGGGAGCCAACCGCCGAACATCAGGCCTTATAGGTATCCACACATACAAAAGAGTGAGAAAGAAAAAATTGTTGAGGAGATGCTAGAGGCAGGAATTATCAGGCATAGACAAAGTGCTTACTCCTAGCCTATGGTGATGGTACGTAAGAAGGATGATACTTGGCGCATGTGTCCAGATTATATAGTGCTCAACATGTACACCATTAAAGATAAGTTTCCTATTCCAGTCATTGATGATTTGCTAGATGAATTGAATGGATCTATGTATTTTACCAAGTTAGATCTTAGATCTAGTTATCACCAAATTCGGATTAAGGAGGAAGATATTTGTAAGACAAAATTTTGGACTCATGAGGGTCATTATGAATTTTTGGTGATGCCATTTGGTCTTACCAATGCACCATCTACATTCCAAAGTTTAATGAATTCCATTTTTAAGAAGTTCTTGAGAAAGTTTGTGTTAGTATTCTTTGGTGATATATTGATTTATAGCAAGACTTGAGAAGAACATTTGCAACATGTGGATCAAGCATTACAAATACTTGAAGATCATAAACTCTATGCTAAGCCATCCAAGTGTGCTTTTGGTCTTACAGAGGTGGAGTATTTGGGACACATAGTTTCACATGAAGGAGTAAAGGTGGACCCTAACAAAATTAAGGCTATCATGGAATGGCCTATTCCAAAAACCATTAAGAAACTGAGAGGATTCTTGGGATTGACAAGGTACTATAGAATATTTGTGAAGAATTATGGTAGTATAGCAGCACCTCTCACCACTCTATTGAAGAAGGATTCTTTTCATTGGAACAAGTCTGCCAATACAGCATTTGAGAGATTGAAGGAGGCTATGTGTACAGCCTCCGATTAACGCCACCTCTGACCCATCAAAGAGATTCATTGTGGAATGTGATGTACGATGGGATAGGAATGATTAACTCATGCAAGAAGGTTGACTATTGCTTTTGATTAGATCAATTAAAGAGGGTAAATCAACTAGAAACCTATTTATGAGGAAGAAATGCTTATAGCAATCCTCATGCAATTGAGGCCTTTATATATTGGGTAGACACTTCAAAGTTGAACAATGCTGATAGCCTAAAATATTTTTTGGAACAAAGACTATCTTCGGAAGAGCAACAAAAATGGGTCACTAAGATGTTAGGATATGAATTTGAGATTGTATATAAGAAAGGGAAAGAAAATATTGTAGTAGATGCACTTTCAAGGAAGGATGAGAAAGATGAAGCCTTATTATGTTCCCTTTCAATATTACAAGCAAATTGGGTGGAGGAAGCCAAAGCAGAGTGGCAAAATGATGTTGTGACAAGTAATCTCATTGAACAATTAAAAAGTGATCGTAGTAGTTCAAATAAGTTATGTTGGAAGGGAGATACTCTTTGGTATAAAGAGTATTTGTATCTCTGCAAGAATTCCACTCTTAAACACAAGATTCTCACAGAGTTGCATGAGTCTCCAGTGGGTGGTCATTCAGGATTTTTGAAGACATATCATCGAGTCAAGAAAGATTTTTTTTGGGAAGGGCTAAAAGGTGATGTTCAAAAATTTGTGGCTGAATGTTTGGTTTGTCAAAGGAATAAAGGGGAGACAATTAAGACACCAGGTCTCTTGCAGCCCTTATCTATTCCTAGCCAACATTGGGAAGAGGTATCCATGGACTTCATCACAAGGCTTCCCAAATCTAAAGGTCATAATTTCATCATGGTAGTAGTTGATCACCTCACTAAATATATGCACATTTCATTTGCATTATCATCCTTTTAACAAGTCACGAGGCAAAAGATTTTGGATATCAAAGCTACATGGTACACCTAAAGGTTATTGTTAGTGATCATGATCCTATCTTCACTAGTCACTTTTGGAAAGATTTATTCTCATGTTTGGGTACTCAATTGGCTCTTAGCTCTTCATACCACCCTCAATTAGATGGGAAAACAAAGGTTGTTAATAAGTGTTTGGAAGGATATCTACGTTGTTTCACTTTAAGCTTTGATCTCAATGAATTAGCTGCCCACTTGCGAGAATGGTGGTATAACACTTCTTTTTCTTAGCTTCGTCAAAATGTCTCATTTTGGCGCACATGGGGCTATCATCCTCCTTCCATCACATCATCGGCAAAGTCTCACCAGAGTTTTAGTGAAGACCACTTGCTTCATCAACAACAAGTTCTTTTAGGACTCAAGGAAAATTTATCCATGGCACAAAATTGAATGACACAACAGGTAGACCAACATCGTAGTGAAAGAAGTTTTGAAGTTAGGGATTGGGTCTTCTTGAGATTGCAACCTGATAAGCAAATCTCATTGAAGCAACAAAAAAAAAGTTATCTCCAAGGTATTATGGGCCATACCAAATCATTCAAAAAATCAATAGTGTTGCCTACAGAAGCTAGAGTTGTCACCAACAACAAAATCGATTTTTCATGTTTCTTGTTTGAAGAAGGTAGTGGGCATAATATTCCAACTCAAACAACACTCCTAGAGCTCGATGAAGAAGGAAGAATCATTTAGGAACCAGAGTGCATTCATCAAACATGCACAAAGAAGCTAAGGAATAGAACTCTCTTTGAGTATCTCATCCAATGGAATAATTTACCAGTTGAAGATGCCACTTGGGAGGGCGAGGGAGTTCATTCAAAAGAATCCAAACTTGATTAGTATTGAGGACAATGCTTCTTTGAAGAAGAGGGGCATGCTACGCCCTTAATATTATTGTACATCGGGTTATGAATAGTCAAGCTTGTGGCTATCTTAACTCTCTATTAAGTCATATTATCATTAGTATATTGTTATTTAGTTGTTTAGGTCGGCCTAAGACTTATATAGGTCTGTCTAAGTCGGCCTAGGTGATATCCTAGGCATAAATAGGTATATATAGGAGGTTGTGAGTCTTATTTCATCATCAAGTTGTGAAGTGTGTTCTCATTAGAGATATTTGGAGGTTTGCCCCCTCGAAGTAGCTTGTTATTCTCAGTTATTATCAAGTATTTGCAACATATTCCATATCACATTCTTCTATTGTGCAAGTTATTTCATAACACTCGTGATCCAATGATTTCTTTTTAATATTCATTGAATTGTATTTATATTAATTATAATTTTTAAAAAGTGTAATATTGAATTTGATGTTCTAATAGTTTTGATATTTAATCTTAAGTTACATTACCCATTGTTTTGAAATGAAATTGGCAATTGTTATTTTAACAAAACATGATGTACTATAAATGCATTTGAAAGTGATCAAACCTAAAAAATATTAATGAGTTAAAGGTGATAACCCATAAAAAAATCAAAGAAGAAAAATATTCACAACATTTTTCTTCCTATACTTCCACATATTACATCTAGATATTGTTCTTCTTCATAATCATCAATTAAATTAATTTATACTTTTGAGAGGTTTAACCAAAAGTCCATTCATCTACTATTATTATCATTTTCATTATTATTCTCTTAATAGAACAAAGATCCATGGACTTCAACATCAATAACTCCAGGCATTTGTTGCCTTGATACATTGCAAATGTGCCCCATCAATAATGCAACTTCCATAGAACAGTGAGTTTTAGTTTTCATTTTTTGTTTTGGAACTTTCATTAACCATGAATATTTTTCTTTCTAACTATGTATAAGTCATTTTCTTTAGTGAAGTTGTTCAGACACATGGAAGGAAATAGCAGCATGATATACAACAAATATATAACTACTATTTTTTTTTAAATATGGTAAAAAATGCTGTCTATTTTTTAATATTAAATGCTTGAATAGTTAAAGATAACAATATTTGATATGAAAGATTAGCATTCAATTAGGTAACATAAAAGATATCATATCATACTATCAATCTCTGTAACAGAAGGATGACAGTCAACTACCCATATTCATTATGTCAAAGTCTTGAGTCAGTACTGATAGCTAACAATAAATTCACTGAATAAAATCAACTGACCCAAAAAGTTAAATATACTCGATTTAATTGTATAATGAATGCCAGAGCAACTTGTAATATGGTTGTGTTGATCATATAATTGTACTTACTAGTGGGCCTTGATATGCTAACAGTAGTAAAGGATTATGACCAATCACACCAGTCAGATTAAATTTTACTTCCATCTAAAAAGATTTGTACCCTTCTTGTTCCCTTTGTTAACATATTTTGACAGCAAAAGATTGATGAGAAATTACTTAAATATGCATTTGAGTCTAGAATTAATTATAACATATTGTTAGCTTAAAACTATGATGGCTTACCATAATATATGGAAACAATTTATGGTGTTTCAGATACAACTTCAGAATAAGATAATCCATGGTTGAGAGCACCCAGTTACTCTTTGAGTTACTCTTTTGAGGATTGATTAACACTCAACTTCCTGCTAACGTTTCCAACATTTATTTTAGGCTGCATTCTTATCCTAAAGTTTCTATATTAGTTATTTGTTTCTAGCTTGATCGATTGTTTTTATATATTATTGTGGTGGAATTTTAACCCAAAAAAATCCCATTGGGGGCCTTTTTTATTTAAGTGAAAACAGATAGATTAGTTATATTCAAACAAATGCTACCATAGGTTTAGTTAAGTATGATAAGATATCAGGAAAATTCACCACCAGCAGTTCACTGTCAACAGTTCACCGCCAACAGTTCATTGTCGTAACATATTCATCACTTATACAATTCATCGCCAACAATTCATCACTTTGGTATATTCATCACGTATACCTTTTTTTATGTATTCAACTGTATTTTTTCTTTTTTGGATGCTCTTGGCCACTTAATATTGAAAAATGTATATGCGGTGAATATACCACGATGATGAATTACTGACGATGAATTGTATATACGATGAATATATCACGACAATGAACTATTGATGGTGAATTGCTGGTAATAAATTGCTGATGGTGAATTTTCCTAAACTCGTATGATAACATAGAAATAGATGTAGAGAGAGAAAGAATCACATGGTGAAGTGTGGTGCACATAACTCTTCTTGGGGATGCCAATAGATTCTGGGCATGGAAGAGGATGAAGATATGTTTTTTTAATGATAAGAGAACAGTGAAAAGGGTGACTACTAACCATCATGCCTCTTCTTTTATATTTCTATGTACTCTATGAATTTCTTTCTAATTGGATGCCAAACATCTATACAGATATATATGTGAGTGATACTCTTCACATCTTTATGAGTAAAAGTCGATATATTTTTTTTTTTGGTTCATCTTGTGATATATATAGGTATTCGTGATATATCTATATATTTTAGGTATCTTTTTGGATTAATATTAAAAATATATGGGGTGTATTTATGGATAACTAAGTTATGTTCATCTTGATCTGTTTTATGATTTAATTTTTCTATTTATCTATAAATATAAAGTCTAGTTTGTGAATGCAATTAAAAGATGTAGTCTTTTGTGATATCTTCATTAATATATCACAAAAGGCATTTCAGTTATCAGTTATTGCATTTTTTAATGTATAAAAAATTTCAGATTCATATTTGTCTATTTGGATATAGACACCTATCTATTTCATGTTAAATGTCTCATAACACCAACAAATTTAAAACCACTAAATTATGAACTTTATTTTATATTATGTTTTTTTTTTTTTTTGTATTACTCATTGTAATATCTAGATGTGCATAATAGTATTAGGGGTTATCAAGGCCACATTCTACACTTTAGATAGCAGTTTATCTACTTTATGAAGGTGCATAACCTTGAATTATCAAATCAGCAAGCAAAGACTTAGTGATAGACAAATAGGTGTATAATATTCACTAGGTATGGTTTGTGTCAAGGTTTATTTTCACTTCTTATGGCTATATCTAAGTCAAAACCTTAGGGAATCCCCCCTTGGCCTAGCAAGCCTAATGTCGAAGAAGTTCTTACCCACCTTAGTAAATTGGTCCATAGTTTCCCAACCTAACTATAAGTTTGAGGCTTTCTACCCTAAGTTTAACACTCTAGTGTTTAAGGAAAGCCTAGTTTTAGGGATTTGGGAACCAACATATTTGAGCAACAACATCTTGGTTTCATTACTAAGGCGAGTATAATCATACTTGTTAGGTATGTTTTAGCTATTAACATGAAATTTTTACTCAAGAACATGTTTTGAAGGCCCTAGTATATTGAAGACCTTGGTATTTTAGTTAAGTTCTACAATTGCATGCTTTGTTTGTTTATAAGTTGGAAAACCTCTTGACATTATTTCTAGGGAAGTTTTCATTAATTCACATGTCAAAGACCGTAATAATTCAACAACATCAACTTGAATTAGTACATTGGCATTGCCAGAGAGACAAGTTCTTAGTCAAAGTTTTGGAGACCTTTGCTAATAGAGAAAAAAATTATATCCTAAGTGGAGAGTGATGACTCTATTCAAGGTTAATTCCAAAACTAGTTTCCAAATCAAGAAAGTCAAAAATGGAAAGAGGAGGCATTCAATAGATGCACAAGGATATGAAGATGTGACAACCCAAGCAATGAGACGGTGCATTTATTGGAAAGCTAAAAAGTAGATATGTCTACTAAATTCATTCCTTAAAGAGATGATCTTGGTAATTTTGATAGAGATAGTATGTTTGTTGAATTAAAATTTAATACCCATCTACCTCAAATGATTGAAGTGATAAAATGTTTATAACTAGTACATGACATCTTAGACATGAGTATGGCATGATTAGGGATGATGTAAATATGGGTGTTAGACATAGAGATATATCTTGTGAGATACATACTAAAGAGATGATTACCCAAATCTCCAAATATAAGAATTTCAAGCATAACTTTACATCAAAATTTCCACACATCCTCACATACAACTAATCAACAAAAGGGTTATACCTTCCATGATTCTAATGCAGCTACATTAAAGAAAATAGTGTAGGAAAAGAGATGTTGGTTAGGAAACAGACTTTCTTTACCAAATTAAACAAAAGCAACATGAACCATTAGTTGAAAATGAAACTATTGAAGCTTGAATTGTTTAAAATACTCGACTGCTAAACTAAAATTGGAATAATGATCAACATATTCCAAATCAATAGGTACCTAATCAGCAATACAATTAGCAACACAATATTAGATAATATGTAATAATTCACCTTTGAAGACAAGCTTTGAGGTTCTTATTAGTGAGACAACCATTAGGAATGGAGAGATATAGATAGCTAGAGTTTTATGGCATCTCAAATTATCATAACCCAATAGAAAATGAGATTATTGAAAGAGTGTCAAAATTCCAAGGCAAAAATTGCTATTAATTGAGGATGACAATGTTATGATGAAACTCTTTGTGTCGTCAATGAAAGAGAGTGCTAAATAATTTTTCAAAAGCCTTCTACATAGTAGCATAAATTTATGAGGGTCTTTAGATTTCAATAAATGTTGCAAATCCAGTTGTCGTTGCACCAAAAGATCGACCTATTAATGCCCGATACAACCACCAGAGTTAATGAATCCATGGGAGGTGGTTAATCCATGTCACAAACTCAAGCGTTGTGATGCAAAACACAAGGATACCAAGGGAACACACCTTGCAAAAATCTTCCCCCCAACTCAAGCAAGAGGTTTGAACTTGTGACCCAAGATCTTATACCAATTGTTGCAGAGACAGTTGTCGTTGCACCAAAAGATCAACCTGTTGATGCCGATATAATTGCCAGAGTTAATGAATCCATGGGAGGCGGTTAAGCCATGTCACAAACCCAAGCGTTGCGTTGTACAACACAAGGAGACCAAGGGCACACACCTTGCAACAATATAAAGAGATGGTTGATCTAAAGTTTTCAATACATGAGTTGACTTCTATAAAGTAAGAGGTAAATAAGAATATTGTGATTTCAATAGTAAATTTGTAATGACAATAACAAAAGTGCCTCCCTATTTGAGTTTGGATGATGTTAGAGTAAAGGGGTATTTACCTAACTAATTATTTAATTACTTAGGTCTTTTTCACACTAGCTACTTAAGCTTACTTAGGTCGTGTGCTTTTTGTCTCAAGATTGGGACACATGATCCTCACCTAGGGTTTTATCTAGGGTTGCTTTTTTCTTTTTTCTTTTTCCTTTTATAAGGATTTATTATTATATCATTCATTAAGATTTTTGCACATTCATAATGATTCACAATTTTTTGAATCAATTTTTTTATTTGGCCTCCATAGTAATTTCTTTTCTTTTTCTCTCTTTTTGTGATAGGTGTTTGATTGTAGGTGATCCTTCAAAGTTGTAGGTTTGAGGAATCAATTTCATCATGGTACTAAAGCTCTAGATCAATAATTCTCTATTCTTTTTTAATAATTTGGACTTATGTGAAGAAAATGTGTATCCTAAATCCAAACAAACCTTAGTGTTGTGTCCAAACGACCCCAAAACCCTAAAATCACTTGTCCAAATATTGAAATCAGAGCAAAAAAAGTAAATTTTTTTATGAGTTGTATAGACTTCAAAGAAAAAATCCATACATTTGTATGGATTTGTATGACTATATGCAACCATAATTAAAACCTATGTCACCCCTACATAGAATTTTCACTACAACACATTTGATTTTATTTCGTTTTCTAATGAGATTTTAGAGTTTTGAGGATTTTTTTTTAAATTTATGTGACACTGTTTATTAAACAACATTTTTTTCATTTCAAGGTGTTAGATTTTTTCTACAACAACATTTTTTTAACAATTATGACCCTTTGTGACTTATCTTGCCATAATTCCAACATTTTACTTTAGGTTTACTATGAGACTTAGACCTTTCCTGTAAAACCCCGTCTTGCAACCTAGAAGACGATGCAACACTCGGAAGCACAACTAATTTTTTTTTTTAAAAAGAGTAACAATGACGAGTGAAGTAAATACTCTAACACATACATCCTCTAGCCCACGCAACGTGTCTACATGTGAATTTCAAAACTTACAAAATTATTCTAAAATATAGTATATGGAATTAACTCATGATAACAACATACAACAAAGCATTCACCATTTCATAATAAATCTAACACAAAGAAAAGTAATGAACATATTTCCACACATACAACACCATATACAATATATACCATTTAATCCAACAATGAATAGATCATACATAATGTTACAATTACATCACAAGGGTCCTCCTCGATAAAAATGAGGATTACAAATACATAGTGTCCCACGGTTACAATGAATAAAGAGAAGTACAAATCCATAGAACCACACGAGCTCCTCGAACAAGAAGATTCGCCATCACGAACAGGAAGAGAAACTCAACAGTGTAAGATGCACGCCACCCAGCCATGTGGTACCCGTAGGACCAACCCCCGTTCTAGGAGATAGTAACAGGTAACCAAGACTAACCTACTACCTCTAGACACAGGAAAGGTACAAAACCACACAATACTAGTAAATATAAAACATAGGGTTACATTGCTTCCAGAATCACAAAATCAAGTACAACCACTGTACAATACAATCAACTGTTGTCATAGGAGGAGTGTCATCACAAAGGTTGCATTGGTTATCCTAAGGAGATCTTCCTAGGTCTCGGCCTCCATCTTGGGTTATCCTAGTAACCTCTTACAAACTCTGGCCCCACATGCACACCAGTGCGGAATCGATTATCTTTCGAGAAGACAAGATAATGACCTTGCCATTCCAGGCCTTCCTGACTCATCTCAAGTCTAACACAAGCCCTTGAGCCAATGAGCAAGGCTAATTATCAAGTTAAATATGTTAACTACCCATTCCCCTAATGTAGGTTATTTAATTTCCACTAATTACACTGACTTCCACACGAGTTGTCCTAGGACCACTTTGTGTCCCGACCCTTGTTGAAAGCCACTCCCCTATAGACAACACAATAACTCATACTACAACCCAAGGGTAGACAGTGCACAAACTGATAATAACATAACACGAGAGATAACACATCCCTACGGATGTCCAATACTGAATCCGACTACATGCACTACCCAAGGAAATCTTACGACGACTAACAGAAATGACAACCCTTTCACAATTAAAATCTGGAAGACTTATATTTTCTTCTACAACAAATATTCCCCACAGTACCCAATTACAAAAATACTAGAAATTAAAATAAACAATCTCATGTAATTAAAAGCACTACTATTCGGATTTCCTAAATCCAATAAAATAATATCTCACACTAAAATACATTATTCAAAACACAATTCCCATTAATAATCCATAACAAAATTATATCAAAAGTTTAACTATAGTTTCACAACCACACATAATATCTAACCCAATTTCACAATTAAACTAATTATTCATTTCTAATTACCTAACTGTGCTTGCATATATCTAAATTGTAATAAACAAACATTAAACAAATATATTTAATATGTATATATATAATTAAATACAATTATATATATACATATATATATATATATTATTTAATTATAAAATTAACTATACCATAAAAGAACTCATTTATCTAATATAAAATCCATTAACATCAAAACTATTTCCTCATGTTTCTTTTTTTTCCCGTGAAAACAACTTCCTCTTTTTCACCAATTTCAATCAATCTCTCTGGAAATCAATTTTAAGACAGTAAGAAAACAAATCCTTCTAACTTCCTGTTCACACAACAAATATCTCTTATTTAACAAACCAAGATATTTGTAAGATCTTTTCCCAAATATGCATTTAAAATTTTTAAAAAATTATTTAATCTAATTTACAATTTAAATAACTTATTTATTTTAATTCCCAATTAATTTAATAATTAAAATTACTTTATAATATAACTTAAATTAAATTAATTAATTTATAATAAAATCTCCATATTAATTAAATACTTAATCACAACACATAATTTAATCCTTACAATTTAAACTTGCACGATAAATAAAATACCAAGACCAACATGGATAAGGAACATGACCAACATACAGACTAACGACACACTGTGCTAGGGTAATGGATTGACTAGGTAGCCCATTACTATCTCCCAATCATAACTGTTGAGTAGTGGACACACTCAGACCTGTGAAACCAGGTGAAGTCGTTGTCTTGTACCTGCAAACCTACAACAAAAGCAAAAGTCATACATGTATACAAATAATAATTCATACACACCATGAAGAGAGAATTGTGGAAATCATAGGGCACTCACAAGCGAGTGATGCAATACCATTCTCTTCACCAATACAATGTCACATCAATTGACAAGATAATATATCAATTAAACTACAATAAGCATATATAGTGCTCAATGTCATCACAACTAAGCATCTATGCAAACATAAAGCATATTAAACATAATCATCATGTAAATAATGTATCATCACATCCATATAGTCTATCATCGCTCCACTGTCAGCAATAGAACAACCAAAACATAAAATAAGGTCTAACAAAGTATCTGAGCTATCAAGAAAAACATAACAAAACAAAGGGGTGTCACATTTCCTTATTCTAGAATTCTTGTCTCTTAACACCCTTCTTACCCCCTCTATCATTTGAACTAACTCTTACAAACATGGCATAAATAGAGGAATCGTCCATTTAACTACTCTTAATTTCCTCACATAACAAGACACCTATAACATCTTCAAGTTTGGATGAAGAACAATTGCCACTAATTATCATAATTTGATTCTCCCATGCATCAAGTAATGAAAAAAATAGTATTAGCCACTTATTTGCTTCTTCTTGTTTGACTCATATTAACATTAGTTGACACAAAATTAGATTTAAGGAAGGAATTGGGATGATCATTTAGAAAATTTCATTATTTCATCTTTGTGATCAATAACTTCTTTTTCAAGAAAAAATTGTTTACAAGACTCTTGGTTCAATACATGATTCCTATCTTCTTTCACAACGAATGTGTAGAAGGATCTTCTAAGTTAATCAATAAATAATTTGAAATATATATGAATAGCACTTATATATTTTTTATCTAATCTATTTATTCATCATCAAACATACTTGTAACTTTTTAAAAATAAGATATTGTAACCCATTGATCTCTCTCTACAAAGAGGTCTTCAACTTTCAACTTCCATAATTGGAAGTTTAGAACATTTAATTTCTTAATTTTAAATTTTGATGTGGTTTCAATAAATGAAAAACTATGTTCTCTATACCGCACAAAATCCTTCAAAGGCTCCTATTGAAACTAATTATAAATGAATTGTAACAAGCCTTTGCACCAAGGTTGTAAAATTGTAATCCCTCAATGTTCTCACCACTAAACACATATACATTTGACACCAAATGACATGGATCTACCCAAGCGATCATGCTCTTATACTAAATTATGTGAATTTGATAATTGTTACACTCAGCCAATAGATTGGGATATTGGAACACCTCAAGATTATGTGCCAAAATAGAGTTATGCTTGTATAAAATTCAATTTTAGCATATAAGGAATCAAAATGAAATAGTACACAAACTAAAAATACACATGAGACATACGACTTATGTGGGAAACTCTTTCATGAAATAATTCACCAGTAAAAGGGAAATCACAATTATACCATTCAAGAAATGAAGTATCTAATATAATTAGTCTCTTTCACAAAGTATCTCAATTTATAGACAAGTGTACACCATCAAAGACAAGCATCACAACATCATTGCACCATCAATAAATGATGCATCAACTAACATCCAACCATATTCCATTTATACAAGATAGTAGATATAACTCCTAAGATGACCTCATGGAATTTTAATTATCTCATCTATTTAATTGTCATGTGGAATACCAATAGTCACAAAACCATTTCATGAATGTACCATGATTTCATCGCATGCTATATAAAACATGACTTCTCCACTTGAATAATTTCATTGCATATAATTAGCCACTATCACTCACACTAAGCCAATTTTTTATTGACAAAAATACTTGGATTCTTACATGTCATCTTGTAGTATAACCAAAAAACAAACAATGGCTTGAAATAATACAGTTTTTTTTAAAAAAAAATTAACTACTCACAATACCTTTGAGTATTCCCTAGAACATTTCCATTGGCTTAGCTATCACCATGTGTACTCCAAGAACACTACATGTGCACTTACACTATCATACATGCTCAACTAACTACTTAGACTAAGATGTAGTATGTGATAAGTTCAAAGAAAAACTTACACACATAATATTATACTTCTATATGTTTTTCATTCAATACAAATTATATACAACATAGGAATTGTATATCCTATATTATAGGAAACATCTTATAACAAATCCCTTACATAGATAATTACGTGACTGAAAAATAAATAAGCTCCTAAATATATAAGTTGTTAAAACAAATCATAATACAAACATACACTCACAATAATATAATACTAGCATATATATATATATAAGTTATTAATAATATATATAAAAACGCCGAGAGATATCCTTCTCGAGGTGTCTATTTTTTAATGAATTAGTCACATAAAAGTGCAATAGATGCCTTGAGAAGGATATCTCTCAACATTTTTATATATATTATTAATAAATAATATATATATGCTAGTAGCATTTGCAATGCGACATGAAAGGAAAAATTATAGCTATAGTAGGGGTTACCTTTAGGAATAGGGTTAGGGTTAGGGTTACAATTAGAGATTTAATTTGGTTCACAAGTAGAATTATGGTTAGAGTTAGGGTTTGAAATTAAAATTACGGTTTAGGTTTAGGATATGATTAGCGTTAGAGATAAAATAAGGTTTACCATACGATCAAGGTTAGGGTTAAGGTAAGGGTTAGGATTAGAGATATAATTAGGGTTAGGGTTAATATTAGGGATATAGTTAGGGTTAGAGATAAAATTATGATTAGGGTTTAGGTTAATGTTATTATAGGGATTAGGGTTAGGGTTGGGCTTAGCATCAAAATTATGATTAGGGTTAGGATTAGAGATAGAATTAGGGGTAGGGTTAATATTAGGGTTACAATTAGGGTTAGAGATAGAATTACAATTAGGGTTGGGGTTAATGTTAGTATAGGGATTAGGGTTAGGGTTAAAAATACAATTAGAATTATGGTTGGGATTAGCATGAAAAATATGATTAGGATTAGGATTACAGATAGAATTATGATCAAGGGTAAGGTTAAGGTTAGATATATAATTAGGGTTAGGGTTAGGATAACGATTATGATGAAGAGAAGGATTAGAGTTATGATTATGGTTAGGTTTAGGATTAGAGATATAATTAGGATGAAGGATAGGGTTATGGTTAGGGTTTGAGATAGAGATAAAATCAGGGTTAGGGTTAGGCCTAGGGTTAGGGTTAGGGTTAGAGATAGGATTAGGGTTAGGGCTAGAGATAGAATTAGGATTGGGGTTGGGGTTAGCATTGAGATTATAGTTAGGGTTAGGGTTAGGTTAGAAATAGGGTCGGGATTAGGGATAGGTTTAGTGTTAGAGATAGAATTAGGATTAAGGTTGGTGTTTGCTTTAGGATTAAGGTTAGGCTTAGGTTAGGGTTAGAGAAAGAGTCAAGATTAGGGTTAGGGTTAGGGTTAAATAAAATTAGAAGTGTTGGGCTTAGTATTAGGATTATGGTTAGGCTTAGGCTTAGTGTAAGAGACAAGATAATATTAGATTTATAGTTAAGATTAGGGATAGGGTTAGGGTTAGACACAAGAATAGAATTAGTGTTGGGGTTAGTGTTAGGATTAAGGTTAGAGTTAGATATATAATTAGGATTAGGGGTAGGGATAGGGTTAGAGATAGAATTAGGAGTTGAAGTAGGGTTAAGGTTAGGATTAGGGTTAGGTTTAAGATTAGGGATCATATGGTAGGGTTAGAAATAGAATAAGGGTTATTTTTAGGGTTCAAGATAGAATTAGGATAGGGTTGGGGTTAGCATTAAGATTAGGTTCAAGGTTAGGGTTGTAGATATAATTAGGATTAGGGTTAGGGTTAGAGATAAAATTAGGGTTAGTGGTAGGGTTAGATATATAATTAGGGTTAGGGATGGGGTTAAAACTATTATGGGTGGTATAATTAGGGTAGAGTTAAAATTACTATTAATGTTAGAGTTAGGTTTAGGTTTAGGGTTAGAATCAAAATTAGGTTTAGAGAAGGGTTAGAATTAGAATTAGTGTTATGATTAGGGGTAGGTTTATGATTATAGTTAGGTTTAGAATTAGATATAAAATTTGGTTCACAAGTAGGGTTATGGTTAGGGATAGAATTAGATTTAGAATTGGGGTTAGGGTTAGGATTATTAATGTCATGATAGTTACAGTTATTAATGAACCATAACTGTAACCCTAACCCTAATTGAGCCTAACACTAATCCTGATTAAATGCTTTAACCCTAACCTAACCTTAATGCTAAACCTAACACTAATTAAACCTAAACCCTAACCCCAAGCATTATACTAATTTATTATAGCAATAACCCTAATCCTAACCCCAATCATTAACCCTAACCCTAACCCTAAACCTAATTGAAGTTAACCCTAATTGAACCTTGACCATGAATGAACCCTAACTCTAACCTAGTTTAACCTAACACCAACCCTTATTAAATCCTTACCCTAATCTCACCTTAGCACTAAACCTAACCCTAATTGAACCCTAACTCTAACCCTAATTGGAACCTTAATTTTGATCCTAAAACCCTAACCATAACACCAACTCTAACCCAAAGATTTATCCTATAACCCTAATTGAACTCTAACCATAACCCTAAACAAACCCCAACCCTAACCCTAACCTACTTGAGCTATAATCCCAACCTTAACTCTTACCTTAGGTAATTGAACTCTAATCCTAGCCCTAATTAAATATTAACCCTAATTGAACCTTGATTGAACCCTAATCCTAATTGTACCATAACCCTAACTTTGAGCTCTAGTTGAATTGTAACTCTAATTGAACCTTAATCCTGGCCCTAACAGTAATGCTTATCCTAATTGAATCTCAACCCCAACCCTAACATTAATATTGACCCTAACAGAACTCTCATTGAATTCATAACCCTAATTTAACCCTAACCCCAACCCTAAACCTAACCCAAATTGAACAATAATTGAACCCTAACCTTAACCCTTAGTGAACACTAACCACAATTGAACTCTTATTGAACCATAACCCTAACCCTAATTGAACTCTAATATTAACCCTAACCCTAATTGAACCCTTATTGAATCCTAACCATATTTGAACTCCAACCCTAACCATAACCCCAATCTTTATTGTATAACCCTAACCCTATCCCAAATTGAACCCTAATTGAACCTAACCCTAACCCTAACTAAAAACTTACCCTCATTGAACTCTAACCCAAATATTAATTAAACTATAACTATAATACTATCCATGATTGTATTTTAATCGTAACTATAATACTACCCATTATTGTATTTTAATTGTATTATGATCGTAACCCTAATAGAACATAACCCTAAGCCTAACCCTAATGCCAAACTTTATCATAGAAACCTAAACCTTATTGGATCATAAACATAACCCTAATCAAACCTTAATCGTAAACCTAAATACAACCATAAGTGATTGATAACCCTAATTGAAACCTAACCCTAACCCTAAATATAACCTTAACCCTTAATATAACCTGAACCCTAATTATAAGTTTAAGTGAGAAATAACCCTAATTAGAGATTAACCCTAACTTTGAACCATAATTAAATCATAATGGTAATTGAACCCTAATCCTAACCCTAACTCTATTTGAACCCCAACCCTAACCGTAACCCAAATTTTTATTGTAGATCCCTAACCCCAATCTCAAACTTAACCCAAACCCTAACCCTAACCCTAATCTTAATTCAAAATTTAATTATAACCCTAACCCTAACCTTAATATTAATTCTAACTTTAATTATAACCCTAAACCTAACCATAATACTAACCCTAACCCCAATCCTACTTGTATAATAATTCCTGCATGTTATATTATCTCTCCTAATAAAATAAATATACATAGAAATTTTAAATATATCTATGCACAAAAATTTCATTCTTTTACTTTATAATTTGTTCGTGTGTCATAATTTTTTGCTATTTTAATAATTTGTCTAAATATATAAAATGTGAGTCATGTTATTGTTTTAGGTCATTTATTGTTCTTTTGAAATTGGAAAATCTTACAAAAACTATGAACCAAAGCATTGCTATTGAAATTAGAGTTAGGATGAGTGTTCAATTAGTGTAAGTGATCACTTAGATTTAGGGTTTAGGGTTCAATTTGGGTTTAGGGTCCAATTTGCATTAGGGTTAGGATTAAGATTCTATGATAAATCGAGAGTTAAGGTTAGGCATGTTGTTCAAATAGGGTTAGGGTTAGGGTTAGTGTTAGGGTTTTATTAGGGTTAGAATTCAATTAAGATCAAGGTTAGTGTTATAGTTCAATTAGGGAAAGGGTTAGGATTAAGGTCTTTCTTTTTGTAAAAAAAAAAGCTCTACCTAGTGCATATTTGGGTTGGATAAATATGTCATCACATGTATGTAATATGTTCCTTTCTTCAACATTAGAAGCTTTATTTGTGAGTGTTAAAAGGGTTATGAAATAGATAATTTTGTATACGAGAGTCTTGGTTCAAGTTCGGATTAATGAACATATTAAAAGAATTAAATTATGTACTTGAGTTGTGTATTAAATATGTTTAAGGTGATTTCATAAGAAAGAGAAGATATGCACTTTTCTCTTATATAATTTATAAGTACACTAATAATTGAATTGAAGTGGAAGTATAAAGTAAAAATGGGAGTATAGATGTTGATTGAGGGTCATTTATATTTTATTGTATTCAAACACTTTTAATATATATTTTATATAAGATGGAATTTTATGTAGATTATTTTTTGAATTAATAAGCTAGAAGAAAGATGAAAGTATACACATTGATTCAAGTTATTTATGTCCTATTATATTTACTCATTTTTAATTCCCTTGTACTCTTAATTGACTCAAAATTTATATAAATCTTTTTCTTGAATTAATGAGAAAACAAAGGATAAAATTTAAGATAAAGACATAAATTCCAATTGAAACTTGCATCTCATTGTTTTCAAAAAAAATAATTCATTGATTAACTTTAGACTTATGTAAAACTCTTTACTACCTAAGGTGTTCATTTGTCAGTTTATGTTGTTAAAAATGTAATTGATTTATTTTTGGTTGTCTTAATATATTTGAAAAGAAAAGAAAACCAAATTTTACGGGTGAACATTATTAGCATTGATCCATCAATCTACCCCTCTTTCTTAATTTTATGAAATTATATCTCAATAAAATAATTGTCAATAATATTGGATTGGAAAAGGCCATTTTATTATGAATAAAAGTATTAATTGAAATTCACTAATTCATCACTTTTTGTCTCTGCATATTGATCAATGTTAATGTAGATTAAGGAAATAGTGATGTAGAGAAAAAAAGGCTCAACATTAATCTATCTGAACTTGATGATTCAGACTGTAGACACTGTAACAGATAAATATAAAGCAATAAATATTTTTCTATATCTAAATAGAAAGGAGGATTGCCACCAAAACCTAAGATTATCTTGATGTATTCTCATGCGAATTTGGAAAAATAAAGATGATCTTCATTTATGCTAAACTCCAATAGACAATTTATGTCCAATTTCAAGAAGGACCCACCATGCCAAAATCAAATAATGGTCTGTATACATCTTCCCACCAAAATGAGGAAAAAAATAATTGTTTAAAGAAGTTTTTAATTTGTTTTACTCTTGAGTTGTTAGGTCTAGGATGAAGAAAGCACAGCAGCAAATCCACCAAAGCTCTTCCCATAACTATAATTCAACGATTCCTCTGCTGCCTCACAACTTTAATAACAATGTTACAGATATGTTAGCATGTTAATCACAATTCCATTTAACAATCAAATATGACAATAGATAAGACATAATAATAATCTTCCATGTACAAAATGAAGCATTTCAAGAATCAATAAAGCAGCTGTTGTGTGAGACTCTCCATTTTCTTGTGATGAACTGCTGCCCTTAGTCTACATAAATCTGATTTGGTACAAACATTGCACAATCGGTAAACATTATTGACATGGAGAAAATTTAGTTAAACTTAATACATAGGTTAAAATATACTTTTGTATCTTGCCCTATAGACACCACTGTGAAAATCATGGAGAGCTGAAGATGGCATAGTAAACAAATTAAAGATATCACATTTCCACAATCTATATTGATTATTGCTAGATGACTTCTAGATTTGATTGTGTGAGAGCTTTTTGAATCAATGTTTCGGACCACACTCCGTGATCCATCATCAGAATATTAATTCCAGATACTGCTGAATAATTTTTTCAGGTGTGGAACCGTAGCATGATGTTGGGACTGAAGTTTGGCCAGAGCTCTTGGCTAAAGATTACAAACCAGCTTCGATGACTATTGCCTAAGTATCAAGTTTTTCTATTTTCTGTGTTTTTCATTCCACTTTTCATCGATTATTTTTTAGCGCATGTGGGGAGACATTCATTGCTATTTTGTAATTTGTTTACTATTATTGCTAGATGACTTCTGGATTTGATTGTGTGAGAGCTTTTTGAATCAACGTTTCAGATCACACTCCGTGATCCATCATCAAGATAGTTGAGAGCTTTCTGTGTTTTTCTCAACTATCCTGATGATGGATCACAGA
>VDFB02356107.1:0-17476 GCA_007258455.2 Sequoia sempervirens
GTGTAATTCTTGTTTTCTCAGTTTTTGTGGATGCTTCTCTTTTGTTTCTTGGTGTTATGTGGTGTCTCTAGATTATTCTCTATCTTTTTGATACATCCACATTATTCAAAGAGTTCATGGTTGAAGATCTTTGTGCGCATGTTCAATTTTTCTTATTCCTAGCCGACATGTTGTTGGTAGCATGTTGTGGATCTTCGAGGTGTAATCAATTAAAGTGTTTGTGTGTTGGAGATATTAATTTGGGTCTCCACTATGTTGTGTCTGACCTTGGTGGATACACATTAAAATTTAATTTGTAAATTTGGGCTGACATTACAAATATATTTTATTTCTTTGGCCGACGAAGTGGTGATGGAATTTCATGTAACGGATATATAAGGGCAATTAGTTCATTGTTGAATATGATGCTTCCTGTGCTCCTATGTGTGTATGTGCAAATATCATTCAATTGCTAAGCGGAGTCTGAAGAAGAATGTGCGAAGTGTGAAGAAGTGTTAATTGGAACTGTAATTAGGCTTGTGAAGAAGCTATTTTCTCAGTTCACAAATCTTGGATGGTTTTAATCCAAACCATATTGTTGGACAGTGCGTCCTCTTTTGTAATTGAGCAGTGAGCTCTAGGCAATGTGCCTAAATACATGTGCATTCCCCTTATTATTTCTTTTATACTTCTAGCAGAGTATAATATTGTGGAATAACATCCACCGTGGTTTTTTCCCTAACAAGGTTTCCACACAAAAAATCTTTGTGTTCTTTGTATCTTTGATGTGTTGATTGTTTATGGTTAATTGATTATTCATCAAATCTGAGATTAAGTTAAGATTAATAAGAATATTTTTAGTTTTTGTTACAACTGATTCACCCCCCTCTTAGTTGTGTGTCCTTGTTTTTCCAACAACAAGGTCAATTGCATCGTTTTGTGCATCAAATGCATCAAACCGTATGATACCTACAAAAAGGAATAAAATTTCTACATTTTTTTGTGAAGAGAGTGTCTTCACGTCGGGTTCACCAATGCAACACATGAAAAAAAGAAAGATCAAAGCAATAAAAATGCAATAAAATCAAATGTAAACTAAGTTAATAACAAAAAACAATGGAAAGCTAAAAACGTAAATAACAAAACCATCTCTCCAAATATCTACATAATTCCATGCATGATCTTGATTGTCCTCCATTTTTCCATTGTAGTATAATTGCCCTCAGATTTGTAAGTGTGCAAGTATAGCCTATGATAGTGTGATTTAGCAAAACATCGAAGATTTAGATAATTGATTGTTTTCAAAAGTCATAAGATTTTGGGAGGAGTAACAATGATGAAGGTTTAAAAAAAAACAATAATGAAGGTCAAGCCAATTTATAGAAAATAGGGTTTTCGAATGATAGGCTCAGATTGTAAGATAGATGGATGATTAAGATTGAAAAATTCGACATGCATTGACATTAGTGTCAGTAATAACGCAAGTGATAAAGCATGAAAAGTGGGAATTAAGATTAAATAATAATTTAATCTTTAGTTGAAAGTCTTTGAAACTTAGAAGAATAATGATTGCATGTAAAGAATGAATATTGAATAGAGGAAACGGTCTATTCGAGCGCACGAATGAATGAATGAATGAATTAAATAAAACTATTTAATTAATATAAGTTTGCATGCAGAAGAATTAAAACTAGATAATTGACTGATTAAGATGGAGAGTCAATTCGTTAGAGACAATCAAATATTAAATCAAGAGATAATTGGTTGATTTAATTAAATCTCAACTTAAGTGGTAATGAATAATTAGATAACTAAGTGATTATCCAAATATAGAAGAATATACCAGGAATCAATCTTTTTATGAATTAAATGATTATTTAATTCAACATTTAAAATTTGTGGATTAAATTAAATAAATTAAGATTTATTTAATTGACTAGAGAAAAGGTCTAAAGAATAATTAAATAATTAAAGTGTTTATTTAATTATAGTCAAAAGTGTGATAAGAATAAATTAAATGAGAATTTATTTAATTTCAGAAAGAGGATAAAGTGAATTAGTGGCATAATTAAATAAATAATATTTATTTAATTAATCAAGATTGGATAAAAGGTAAATGAATTAATTAAATAATTAAAGTTATTTAATTAATAGAGGACCAAGGACTTTAGAAATATAATTAAATAATTAGGATTATTTAATTATGACAATAAAGGTAAAAATTATGAAGAAATTGAAGTTGCAATCCTAGACCAAATTTCAGTGTCTATAGAGGGCATTGTCGACAGACAATGTACAATTAAAGATGCTACATTTCCATACACTGGGTGGACTCTCTTCCAAGGTTGGTTTGATAACAGAAATAACAGCAATCCAATCTGCAATCCCTAGAGATTGGATATGGCTAAGTTGGTTGTTCCTAATATGTATTTGGACATTGAACTTCTCAAGGTTGTTGCTGCCAATTATGACCCTCTTGTTAGGGTAGTAAGAACTCACTCTGGGTAGGATATGGTTTGGGTCACAAGGGAGGAAATTGTAGAAGTTTTTAAAATAAACAAATGGAATAGAGACATGGTTGAGATTAATGAAAACAAGTTGACGAAAGAGTATGATAAAGTGAGACATACCTTTAGAGTCTCAGTACTGGCTCATTTTTTGGTATGAGCAAGAAAGGGAAAGGGTGGAATTGTATTGGGACCATCTGATAAGGAGCCCCTCCCTATCAAGTATTTTTTTAGCTATTTCCAAAAGACATTTTATTCCCTATGTCAAATTTTGGGGTTTGATCCATCTTCTATCATGTCGATTGCCCCAATGTATATGGTTGTGAATCTTCAACACCACAATATCAATAATTTGTATGATTTTGCTACATACTTATCAAAATCTTAAATACACAAGGGTTTAGTATCATTAAATAATGGGGAGATTGTTGTAAGGTTTTGGTGGTATTCTCTATTTATGCACATGTTTTTATATAAGGCTGTAGATTATTTTGGCAAGGATATGGAATTGAGAGAGTAGAGGGTGGTGTAATGCCATTTTCAATCATGGAATCCATTGTTAGATAGGATTGAACATAAAACTGGTTTTGTGATTGCTACAAATATTTTTTCCTCCAAGTTGATAAGAGTTTTAATTTTGACTATGCCAAGGATTTCACCTAAACTACATGATTTCCTAAGGCCAACTGAAAGGAGGCATGATTTAAATATAACTCATAATTGGGGAGATGTGATCCCATATCAAGACTACACTGTTATCAGGGTATATGTCACAAGTCTAACACCTCATGTACTCCCTAGGGATGTACCACTGAGAATTAGTTTCCTTGAGGTCATGTGGTAGTTGGGTAACATTGATTATGTTTTCTTATTTAAGAAGAGAAAGGGAACCCTTTTCCCTACATATATACAATATTTTCTATGTTTTGTCATGACAACCAATGGGTGGAGAAATATTTGTGACTATCATCTCAAGACCTATGAAATAAGAATTCGAGCATATAGGACTTATGACCCTAAGGTATTTATAGCTTGGTTGTTGGATAGGATCAAAGGAGGGAAATTTGTTCACACCTTGTCATTCCCTAATTATTTTATTAGAAATGTTTTTGACTATAATTATATTGCTTCTGGATTTGATGGTGTATAAGTTTTTCATCAATATTTCAAATCACACTCAGTGATCCATCATTAGGAAAGAGAGTTGATTTCTTTCAATAGAATAGTATCTTGAAATAAATCAGCTCTCTTTCTTGATGATGGATCATGGAGTGTGATCTGAAACATTGATGAAAAACTTTATACACAATCAAAGCTAGAAGAAATATAATTTCATTTAAATGGATTGTGGAAATCTCATATCACTTAATGTTTTTGAAATTAAGGTTCAGGAGGATAGAATGATAAAATAGATTGATTTTTAGAAGATGGAGAAAGAAAAAAGGGTGAAAGACCCTAAATTTAAAGCCTTGTCTAATATTGATAATATTATTTTGAAAGTGGAAATTGTTATACAAAATTTTGACAAGTTTGTTTTAAGTTTAAAAGAGGAAAGAGTGGTACAATATAAGGGTGAAGCTATAGTTATTAAATAGCATGATAAGGGGAAAATACCCATGGTGCAGGAGGTATTAGCTTAGTAACTCCCCAAAAAGGTACAAATATATAAAAGGAAGAAAATCACAGTAAAGTAGTTGACACTTGCCACTCCTAAACAATTAGAGGAGTCAAGGGAACCTTCTCCATAGAAAAAATTTCCACCACTATCACCACCCCATTCTTTCACCCTTGAAATAATTGAGTTAATTCCCCTCCAAGAGGACCATCTCCTCCAAAGGAGCCACTAATAAAGAAGTAGAGGATTGAACAAGTTGGACTAGTTGATTACCCTAGTGAATATTTAGATGAGAAAATTGTTGTTATAGAGGATGAAATAAGGCAAGGAATGCCATATCCCCAAAGATACATAATTTCATAGACTATAAGTATCAGATTGAGCAAGTCTGATTTAAGTGGGATTAACAACTCAGAGAATGTTAGGGTTAAAGCTTGTGAAATTTTCATGGATGATGATGCGTTTGTTAAAATATAAGAATTTTAAGAGTATGTATGGAGAGTAATGAAAGATGAATATGTGATGGAAGATGAGAAGAAGGAAAGCAAGAGTGATAAATTTCCTAAAACAGTTATAGAGGCTAAGGTCTGGAATGAAATGAGGACCAAGTATTTGAATATCACTACAAAAGCAGGCAGGGAACTTGTTAGGAAAAGTAGTTTTTTTTACTACTAGAATGGGACTTGGCATTTGCTATTACATTTGATACATTAAGAATACATGATACCCCCATATTTAACATTGAGGAGGAGGTTACATTGGCCTTACAAGGATCAGATTTTTGCTCCCAGTGGGACACACTTGCCATTTGGGCCTTGGCCCCAAGTACCAAGAAGCAAAAAGTTGTATAACCAACTCCAAGAGTCAGGGCAGGGTTAATAATCAAAATAGTATCAGACACCTCATTACTTGAAGCAACTATAATGAATTTCAATGTGGCTCAATTCACTTAGGCCACAATTGAGTGCTTGACTAAAGAAAGAGATAAATTCAGGACATAATACAATGACATAGTGGTAGAATATAATGTGAGCCAATAGAAAATTACAAAAATACAATTACAAATGTCCCTGTGGAAGAAGTTCTAGTCTATGCAACCAGGCACATCACAAGCAACAATTTTTCCTCCCCCTTCCCCATAAGAAAATTTTTCATCTTCTACAATTATTTCACCACCTCCAATACAAGTTGAAGTTATGCCTCCTAATTTTGAGGAAGTGCTCATTGTACCATCAGCTCCAAATACTTTAGATGCACCTCAAATAGAGGAGATCACTAAGGAGGATTTAATGGAAAAGTTAAAAGGTTATGAGGAGAGGTGTATGTGGCAAGATGAATTAATTCATGTGATCAATCTAAAAATTGTGATAGTGGTGCTAGAACACCTAAATAAAAGAAATGAAAGAATATTGATCAACATTAATTCCAACTATTCTCTTATGTTTGATGCAATAAGAAATTTTGACAGGTACAAAGAACTTTCCATTCCCTTGATGTATAAATGAGTCCCAAAAGTATAAATATTGAGAGATATGGCTATTGGGTCAACACATGATGCTAATAAGCCCTCCAACATCATCCCAACCCTTAGGTTTGTGAATGCAATAAAAGAATCTTAAGGATTGATTAAGCCCTTGGAATTAAATATTAGGGAATTGGTAAAGAAGTTTGATGAGTGGAGCTCCAGTCTACTTCTAGATATCTTGGATGAAAATGGTGAAGTTAAACCTTTAGGAGAATGGAAGGACCACGCAAGTAAAGTGACAGCCACACAAGCCAAATTAATTTGCGATGGAGTAGATGTGGACATACTGAAAAATAGTATGGATAGGCTTAACCACATTAGCATTTTCCTTGAAGAGTTTGACAAGGAAGCAAATCAGGTGGTGATCAAATATAGCCCATATAAGGAAAAATGCATATGATATTATGGGATTTGACTGGCCCTCTAAGGAAGAATTTGAGCTATGGAAATCCAAATTTTTTGACATCTTGGACATATAAGTTGTTGTCGTTGAGAATATTGATTGAAATTTTAGTTTTATGTCTACCATAATGGAGGTTGCAACTAGAGAAGTACAATACATGGCCTAGAACTACTATAGATTTTGCCTTAGATATATCAATGTTCAGAAATTGTAGTCTCTCAAGTTCAAATTGATGGCATGGCATGCAGATGTGGATGTTCTTTGGTATTTTCTATTTTCTTCATTTTGTGCCTTTTCATCTACAAGTTTTGGAGCACGTGGAACAAGTTCATTTCTCGTGTAAGGAATAATCTACACCAACTAAAGAGCCTTTTGGAAAGCAGGAGAATCTTCATCAGTAAATGAGAAATGGTTTTTGTCTTATGTGAACTTATCCCTTGTATTTTGGCAAATATAACTACCTTTGAATGTAAATGTGATTGTCAAATGAAAACATGACATGTGTAAAATTTGGCCCAAAGCTTTTTTTCTCCCTTGTTCTTATAAAAGGGAATTCAAGAACAATTGTAGAGGGTTGCTAGCAGATTGATCTTAGAGAATTTTTGCAACCAGGTTTAGATAATAGAGAATTGATTTTGTTTTAGGTTCTAAGCGTCTTTTGAGTTTTATAATGGTGAATATGATAATAGTACTATCATATTTTGGAATATCATTAGAAAAATATTCAATGCCAACATTCTCCATAGCATACTTTGCATAGATTTTGAATACAAAAAAATCAAAGTTTACTTCTATTCATCTTCCTTTCTTTCCTTGATTTTTTGTTTATTTTTACTACACTTTTTCAAAGAATGAGTTAAATATGTATTAACATGAATGAAGGTTTATGTGAATGTATGCATGGATAACTAAGTATTTTTGGTTAATATTCTAGTATTAATGATGTAATGCATCATTGATAGGTTGTGTTATGATAGGAATAATGTTGTTACATGTTTTCAATTATATGATTTAGAATTTTCCACCCTAGGATAAGGCACTGGTCATGTTATGTTACAATTTCCTAGATCTTTCATAGCAGCTACATTCAAATCAATTTCAATATTCATTTTCTATGTGAATATATGTCAAGATGAAGTATAACATTCTCTCATGCTTAAGTATGATGTTTTCATGAAGATTATCCAAATATTTGAGGTATTTCATCTATTAAGCAGTTAAAGGAGAAATTATATGTTAGAATTACAATGTATATGATAATTGGAACAAGGGTATCTAAAGATACATTATAGGTATCACCCTCTCAGTTTTTCTATAGCCCAAAGTGTAGAGGGAAAGACTAGCAAGCTTTCACTTGTTCTTTGGCCAATCCTCAAAGTTATTGACAATTGAATCTAGCAAATTTAAGGATAACTAATGAGATTAAGTTTGGTTCATTAAAAATAACCAACGGGTCTAATTAGACGTCGCCCTATTTTATCCATGTCAGTACCACACATGATTCAAAATCATCTTTGTGCTCAAGAAAAACATGCAATACTTAATTTTGGTTGGCATGGATCTAAAATAGATCCAACTAACATCCTCAATGTATATTTATTCTTCACTGTTGGAAGAATGTAGAAGATTGACTATCTCTACAACTTTGTGTTGTCATTGATGTCACCATGTTGTGGCTACAAGTCTAAGTCTATGCTTGATCCAGAAATTTTGGTTTGGTATCTGAACCGGTATTTGAGTTGTACTCTCTAATATTCTTGTTTGCATTCCTCCGTAGATGACAGTTACTGCTTGCGGTTCTAGAAAAAAAATTATAGCTATTGAAGGCATGCAAGTTTAGAATATTATGTGCTCTGGTGCTCATACGGTGTAGTGGCATTATTATGTTCTTTTCTTTTTATGTTGAAGTATTTTCATGTCCGACCTCTTGAGTTAATTATGATATGGTGGATTAATTTTTCTATGTGGATGTATGTGCAACCTATCTTAGGTCCATGTCGACATAATGTAGCGTGCTAGATGTTTGAATTGCTCTTTTGAAATATTTTGTGAATACTTGGAGCCGACACTTAGTATTTTTGGTAAATATGAAGTGCATCTAATTAGGCCAACCTAATTGATTCTTGTGATTAGATAGAGTATATATATGTTTGTGTTGAACAAGTTTTAGGAGATGAATGAATGAACAAAGTATGTATCAATGAGGCAACAGTAAATGCGAAAGTCAATGAAAATAATGAAGTGTGTTAAGTCAGTATATTGAGCATCACCAGAATTGCATCAACACTTTTTAAGTGCATTATTCTCAGTTCATTTTGGCTATGAAGCCTAATTTTGTTTTGTAACTATTTTTGTAGGCAATGAGCCTCCTTGTAGGAAATGAGCCTCCTTGTAGGCAATGAGCCTCCTTGTAGGTAGTGAGCCTCCTTGTAAGTAGTGATCTTTTGTACCTAGACAGTGAGCCCTTGGAAGTGAGCCTTATTTATTCTATTCTAGAACTACTTTATATTCTGAGTTAATCCTCTTCGTGGTTTTTCACTCATTAGGTTTTCCACGTAAAATATGGTGTTCGGTGTGTTATCTTACTTTATGTTTTCTATATCTCATGCTCATGCTTAATAAAATTTTATTATGGTTGTGGAATTAATAAGTATTGAAGTTTTAAGTTTTGAATTGTGTGACAACTGATTCACCCCCCCTCTCAGTTGTCTTGTGCATGATTAACAATTGGTATCAGAGCTTTGGTTCCTTGGTGAATAGCTTAACTACTTGAGGAGGATCCTGAAGGTTGATTAGATGGATGATAAAGGAGATATTTGAACTGCTCTTGAGGATCTTAACAATGTGGAAAGAGAAAACAAAGATCTTAAAGATAATCTTGATGATGCAAATGAATGTGTCTGGAAGCTGAAAGAACAACTAAAGAAATTCAAGGAAAGACACAAAGAAGTAAGTAAGAAATTGAAACAAGAGATAATTGGAATGAAAGTGTTGGTAGAAGAAAAAAAAAGAATTGAAAAATGTTTGAATATAATGGTGTAGAATAAATCTGATGAATGCACTAAACTTGAGCAGGAGATAGTAAACCTAGGGATTGAACTAGAGAAGGAAAAACTTTGGGAGAACAATTTCAAATCTAGCTCTGACAAGCTTGGAGAATTGCTTGCTAGACAAAAATCAAGACAGAGCAAGTTTGGGAAATGATGCAGGTGAAAGTTCTAAGGAAAATCAAATGAATCAGGACAAAGGGAAGCATAAGAGAAATTTGAGGAAGTTTGCAAGAAGATGGCCTGTGAGACAACCTAATGCACAAAGGCATCCCTCTTTCAGTGGTGTTTGTTTTTCCTATAATAAATATGGTCACAAAGCAAAAAAATGTAGGAGCAAGATGAATCGGAATTAGTTTCCTGGATCTTTCTCTAGAAAATTCTTTTCATGCAAGAAGATTGGACATAAGGCTACTGAATGAAAATCTCAGGTGAGAATGATTAATTGGGTGATGATGAATAGATTTCATGGAGGCAGAATGAATCAATCCTTTAATGGCTACTACTATACCTATAACAAATTTGGACACAGAGAAAATGAATGTAGGTCGAGAGGTAATGGAGGTCAGACTAGTCAGAAGAGTGTTGTCTGCTTTAATTGTAATAAACCTGGACATATCTCAAAGGTTTGCAGAAGTAAGAAAGGAAAGCAGTTTGCTTCAGTAGAGAAGAATGATCTAGTAAAGAAGATTGACAAAGAAGAGATGAAACAAGAGATGAATAAGATATGGAAGAAGAAAGAGGAAGAAGAAGAAAAACCTGAAACTATCGATGGATCCTCAGGCATTTTCATCCGTAACAACCATTTGTTTGGTAAATAGACCTAGCATAGTCCTAGGGGGAGCATTATCAAAAATTATAAACCTCTGATGTATGGCATGTTAGAGGCTAGCACAAGGATGGAATGTGAAAATTGAGTATTCAAAGGTTTTGGAAAAGGAACTAGAGGAAAACATGTTGGCATGAAATTTTTTGGACCAAATTAGGGTTTTCTATGTTGGGAAGAATGCTTTTAGCAACTTTTTGATGTTTGCCACATTTAATGCATTTTAGGGTAAATACGATGGTGTATAAGTTGGAATTTGTGAATCATCTTGGTTAATTTTGCATTTGGAGAACTTGGAAGGTGCCTTGGAGTGATCTTGAAGTAAGCATGAAGCAATTCTGAATGTATTTCGAAGAAATTGACTCAGGAAATCTAGTATTCGTTTCTCTATTTGCAAAAGGGGAAAAAGAAAAATGAAGAGGTTTCAATTAAAAAATTCAAGAAAGTGTAGAAATGGATAGAGAATTGAGTGGTGTCATCCCTCTAAAGCTAAAAGGGGTTGAGTTAGAAGAATTTGATCATAGAAAAATGAGAGAAATGGAACTAGGGTAGATGAAAATGAATTACAGAAAATTAAAACCCTAGGTATGGATTTGTGGGGTGAATTTTCGTGGGTTGTCAAAAATGAGTTTACTTTTTTCTTATTAAATCATTACAAGGATGGAAGTATTGTATTGAACAAATCCTACTTAGTTACGAAGGAAGTGATTGAGGTGATTACTGGCTTATGCAGTATTGGGGATCTTCCTAGAAAGAAAACTATAAAGTAAAAAGATGTGGAGGAGTTGACTGGCATTATTAAAGACCCATGAGCTCTATTGATAAACACTCTCGAGGATCTGGCTATAAGGTATGTTGCGTATGGCATTTCTTACAAGATCTATTTTAGAAATCATGAAGGTTCCACATCGGCCATTGTTGTTTATATTACACATATGATGGTTAAGGAGAACAGGAAACTTGACTTGTGTAGCTTGTTGCTTGAGAATATTTCTGAAAATGTTTATATGTCGATGTTTGAGGGTTATCCCTTTTGGTTAGGATCATTGCTTGTGTGCTTGGTGTTTTACTTTTTGAGTTCCCTACTGGGAAAAGATAATGTTGTATGGGAATCTAGTATTCTTATTGGGAAATAAATCTACAACTATATGGAAGAGTTGACAAATAATGTAAGTGTGTAAAATTCTTATTTCACATCCTTGAAAGAAAATCTTCACTCTAGTATGTTAGCACCGAGTCAGTTTGAAGTGGGTTCATCTTCCGATAAAATAAAATTGGAAGCTATTATTGATGGTTCCCCTCCAAAATCAAAGAAAAGAAAAGTTATAATTGAAGATATCATTGTCTATTCAGATGAGAAGGAAAAAGAATCTCTGCCTAGATATGAATTCTCTGATCTAGATGACATCAAGACTATGTTGATTAAAGGAAAAATGAAGAAGATTGGTGAGATATGGAATGAAACCTCTCATATTGACATATTGATGATGCTTTAGTAGAATATCTGCTTTAGAAAGGTATTGGAGTATCATTTGTTTTTTATTTCTTGCCAAAAAATCTAGTTGAGATTGTTGAAGAAAGGATGTTGCTTGAAGGTCCAGAAGGATGCAAATTTGAAGCTTTGGTTGAAAAGAGGTGTGTTAAGGCTAAAGGGAGATTATTTGAACTGATAATGGAAACAAATAAATGTATTAAAGAAATATCTGATATTTACAACTATTGCCTCTAGTGGCCTACTGCAGTAAATAATTTTAGAAGTAAAATTGAAGCAATTGAATTTGAAGTGAACAACATTGGAAAGAATTTTGACATATTTTAAGACAAAGAAGGAAAGAAAATATTGAGAGTTGGTAAATTATAGGCTGAATTGACTGTTGTAAAAATACAAAGAGATGATGTGGTGAAGAATTTTTGGCTCCTTAAGGAGATTGTTGAGGTATGGTTGGACCATCTTTCTAGAATACTTACTGACATAGAAGATGTTGAAAAACAATGTTCATATTGGTCATCTTCTTTTACTCTATTGGGCTTATTGGAAAGCATTTGCACTCGGATGGATTCGGCTACATTTAACTGGAAGAAGTTGTGTCCAATTCTCAAAGATAGGTACAAGAAGGTGTTTGAGGTGAAGATTTTTATTTTTACTTGAATCCTGAGTGTTCAATTTTTGTTGTTTTTGTTTCTCTTGGCGAAGAAGAAAAGGAAGAGGAAAAGGAATCTAAATTGTTGTTTCAAATTTTTGATGGCTAGAAGTTTTTGAAGAATTGGAATCTTTTTGTAAATTTTTGATGTCACCATGTTTACACCTTTTGTTCTCCCTCTACCATTGATGTCAAAGGGGGGGAGATTGTATTGAAGAGTTTTTGGAAGTTGGGAGAGATTGGAGGAAGAACATTTCTTTTTTTGGCACATGTTACCATCAATGACAAAGGGGGAGATTGTTGGAAGAACGGAGAAGATTGACTATCTCTATAGCTTTGTGTTGTCATTGATGTCACCATGTTGTGGCTACAAGTCTAAGTTTGTGCCTAATCCGGTATTTTGGTCTAGTATCTAAACTGGTATTCAAGTTGCACTCTCTAGTATTCTTATTTGCATTCCTCCGCATATGGTAGTTACTGCTTGTGGTTCTAGAAAATTGTTTATAGTTGTTGAAGGCATGCAAGTTTAGAATATTATGTTCTCTAGTGCTCATACGACGTAGTGGCATTATTCTATTGTTTTCTTTTTGCTTTGAAGTCTTTTCTTGGATGACTTCTTGAGTTAATTATGATATGGTAGATTAATTTTTTGATTTGGATGTATGTGCGACCTATCTTAGGTCCATACTAACATAATCTAACATGTTGGATGTTTGAATTTCTTTTTTGAAATATTTTGTGAATACTTGGAGCCAAAACTTAGTATTTTTGGTAAATATGAAGTGCATCTAATTAGGCCGACCTAATTGATGCTTATGATTAAATCGAGTATATATATATGTGTGTGTTGAACAAGTTTTAGGAGACAACAATGAATGAATGAATAGAGTGTGTATCAATGAGGCAACAATAAATGTGAAAGTGAGCAAAAATAATGAAGTGTGTTAAGTCAATATATTGAGCATCACCAAAACTGCATCAACACTTGTTAGGTGCATTATTCTCAGTTCATTTTGGCTATGAAGCCTAAATTTTTTTTGTAACTCTTTTTGTAAGTAGTGAGCCTCCTTGTAGGTAGTGAGCCTCCTGGTAAGCAGTGAGCTTTTGTACTTGGACAATGAGTCCTCTTCTAGGTAGTGAGACTTATTTATTCTATTCTAGAACTACTTTATATTGTGAGTTAATCCTCACCATGGTTTTCCCCTCATTGGGATTTCCATGTAAAATTTGGTGTTCGGTGTGTTATCTTACTCTCTGTTTTCTATATCTCATGCTCATGCTTAATAACAGTTTAGTATGGTTATGGAATTAATAAGTATTTAAGTTTTAATTTTTGAATTGTGTGACAACTGATTCACCCCCCCTCTCAGTTGTCCTGCACCTATTTAACATTCACAACACATCATGTATTAGGTTGGCCAGGAATTGGACCTAATCACAAAAAAAAAAAATCATGCATACACTTCTCCATACAAGAGACTTCCAGATTCATTCTTTCTTCAAATTCATGTTTTGCTAACATCAGTGAGACTATCTTTAGAACTGCAACACAAAAACAATGTTCTTAAGGAAATGTAGAATCTCCCACACTGATACACTACATAGATAGATGACAATGATATACAGAGTTGAACTCTGTCATTAATATATTCCAATCTGCTTCACAAAACTTTACAAGATCTTGAATATAGCTATATATTCTAGCCTTCATGGTATGGTTAAAATCTCAGAGTTATACCTCTTCTTGTGGTGAAGTTCAGACCCAAAACTATTGCACTAAACCACAACATCGTCAAAAGAGAACACTTAGCCAAATTTATGATACATTATCTTTTTGGTATAGTTAGTACTATACAAATGACACCAAAAATTCTTTCCCACAATGTTGAAATCAATGACAACACTGAGTCAACTGAATCAACTAATGTATCTACACTTCATGCTCATGTTTCCTAACTGTATCAACAATGAATGACTTCCAAACTTCCTACAATCCCCCCCTTTGTCATTGATGGCAACATGCATATCAAAAAAAAATCCCATGCCATGAATCAAAATTTATCTCCTCCTAAACTTATCTCCCCCTTTCATAATTAAACTTGACTTTCCAAAAAGGTTTTCCAACCATCCAAAATGTAATTATCACTTTTCAAGCATATTAACAAAAATATTTGTCCTTCCACTATATCCCTCCCTTTGAAATCAATAGGAAAGGTCATGTAAGGGCACAATATGCTTCCCTTGGAAATATATATGTATACATCTTCTTCAAAAAAGAATAGCATAAAGGAAATACATTTCAACCTGAAGATGTAGATCCTTTGAGTTTCTTTAGAGTATCTTTCCAAGTAGATTTACCTTCACCCAAAGAAATGTTTACATCTACAAGAGTCTTGTATAATAGTTCAAGCTTCATTAGAGACTCTTTTCCTTCTTCCATAGTGTTGGGGTTGAGGTTTATTTTTGAGATTTTATCAACACCGGAAAGGGAAATGGATATAGGAATGTGCTTTATCTTTACTAAGTTCCTTAGTGCCACATATTGTTTGATTGTTTCTATCCTCTGATTCTATAAAGCAAAGAAATTGTAATGTAGCTGCATAATGTAAGACCACTTTTGATTGTTCCTGTCACTTGCTAAATCATAAACATATGCTTAATTGTCTATTTGAATTTCAATCAGATATTCATTGCATCCTTTGTACTTTATGTGCAGTTAGACCACTTCAAGTAATATCATATTGATTTTTTTGCTTCTTCTTCACAAGTTTGAACATCCTTCAATCCCTTCATGATTATGTGATGTGCATTTGCACATTTATTTTTTTTATTTCTTCTAGATTATCCTCTATAGTCCTTGCTTCTGAACCAATCCTGATTTTTTCTTTTAGTCCAGAGAAGTATTCTTTCAACAAATCAACCATATTTTTGAGATTTTTTATAGTAGACAATGATTTATTAATGCTTGCACCAGGGATTACCTCTTGTAAAACTTTTATGGATTCATTCATTTCATGTACACTTCATTTTTCATGCTCATTTTGGGCCACATCAGTTTTCAATATTACTTTGTGTTTTGTAACAACTTTCTTAATCTCAAATGGAGGAATAAAAATGCTTTTAATTTTCTTACTTGTCCTCCTAGAACTATCGGAGGCTTCAATTTTAGACTTGTCTTATAAGCCTGGTCTACTAGGGTCTTTAGGGCTTCCTAGAAGCACTTCTGAATAATGAACAACTTCATCCTCAGTCACTTCATAATTCAACTCATAAATCCAAACAAGTCTAGGCTCAATTGCTTCCATGAAGAAAAAGTAAGTGGAGACTAGAAAATTGATGTCTCCAGAGTACCTTTCCACCACACCCTTGGGTATTCTTACTCTTTCATTCATTCTCATTTGAAATTTCCAAAGAATGTTGCAAGAGCATCCTCTTGAGCATCTGATCCACCAAAACTTCCCATAAGATTTATTATTTTATGTGCAACTAGTTTTGTATTTGACCACTCTACTTTTCCAATTATTGGTGTTTCCTTCATGAAGTATAAAAGTAAATAGATTATTAAATTATCATACATAAATATATTCTTTTTTTTTCTTTTTTATTTCCTTCATATTCTTCATCAAGTTTTGTTAGAGTAACTCACAAAGATCATAATCAACACCATTTTCAATCATGTTAAGTGCAATGTGATCAGTAGTAGTAGAGACTTTATAGCAATCATTAAGTAGGAATATTTTATGTGCAACAAGCATTGCAGCATACTAGATAGTCATATTCCCAAATTTACTCAAGGTGAGTTCCTTTCCTTTGAGAGTTGCACCAATATTTTCAATTAATTTCTTGACTTGGACAGACTTCCGCCCTGGAACTGGTCTGGAGGACCATAAACTAGTTACATCCCTTATTGATTCCCTAGTTATTTAATATGTGTTGTCAATCCAAATAGATTCATTGTGAATCCTAATCAATACAATTCTAATGTACCTCTTATTGACTTCAAATAGTGGAAACTTCCACCACACATCCAATTTCTTTTCAATTAGGGTTTTTTATTCTTATTTTATTTCATCATAATTTTCTTCCAATTCACTTGTCTATAAAAAACATAATTCATTAGAGGGAATTTCTTCTATTGTCCCATGAATGTATGCACAAATATCCTCATTAGGTGAAACTCCAAAGGGAGTGCAAGAAAATGTACCCGTTGGATTTTCCAACAAAACCTTCCAAGAATGCCTCTTCAATTTAGATTGTGGTCTCTCTGAGGAATTTACTACCTTCAATGCTTCCATTACATCTAAAATAAAAAATTTGGAGAAGAATTGAGTATGAAAAATACCTCTTGAATTTTATTTGGCAAAAATTAGGGTTTTGGTACTCTACTTCTAGGAGACACCTCGAATCCACTTCTTCTTCAATTTACTTCTCCTTCGCATCAACCAAATTTTTCTCCTCAAAAACATTTTTAAATTCATGATTTGACCCATATCAATAAATGCTTCAACAATAAATGCTTCAGAAAAAGCTAATAAACTTTGAAACCTTGTATCCACAATTAATTTACAGAAGCTCCGCAAACTTCTGCATCTCAATATTTCGTTCCAAAAATTTCTTCTATAGCTTCAGAAATTCCTCTTCCATGATATATCTTTATGCCATGTCTTGAAACCTTATATTTCTAGGGGGCATTAGAATTTTCTTGTTATTGCCCCCCCTATGCCCATGCCTTGGTTTAATTTTCAAGTAAACTATTTGCACCAAAAGGAGACATAGATGCATTTGAAGTTCTTGATTTATCTTTGTTCTTTGAATCCTCTTTTTTTCTCCATATCTTTTCCATTTCCTTCTTAACCCCAGTAGGATCAATTTTCTTCACAAGTCCATTCCTCTTTATCGGATTGGACTATCTTATATTTTTTTTATGAAAACTCTTGAAATATGTTTAGACTTGTTGCAAGAGTAGCATACAACACTTATTTGACTTCTATTCATCCTTGATCTACACTAGGTAGCCTTATGTCTAAATACATTGCATGTATAACAAGATTCATTTTAAAGATTGCATTCTCCCAAAGATTATATATCCATCATCTAAATTTTTCACTCAATACTTCTTATACAAATTTCTTGTACAAAACATTGTCCATAGAAGGATCCCAACATTTTGGATTCATCTACCTCTACATCTCTATTCTTATGTCCAAATTTATTGCATGAAAAATAAATAACATTAAAGCGATGGGTACCTTTGAGCATTTGGTTGTCTAATAGGAGGTCTTCTAGCATTGATTCTTTGATTTCTAAATTGTATCCTATTGCCTTTAACCTTCTTTTGATTCTCAACCTTGGTAAGTGTCTAATTTTGTTTTAAAATTTGTCCTTCTTCAAGTCACAAACCACTTTTTTCCTTAGAGGGTTTCTGTATTGCAA